>VZRU01011228.1:21165-37105 GCA_013398155.1 Pedionomus torquatus
TTTTTTTTTTTTTTTTTTAACTCAAGACCAATAGATCTCATTAAATTCAATTGCCACTCAATCACAGAGAAAATTCTTCCTGAAATTAAAAGCCCCTTTTATAAAGAGAAACAAATCTTCAACTGTTTAGGTTGCTTTTGTATTTGGCCCTTTCAATCTTAAAACAAAATTGTTTTTTCATTTTCACATATCCTGATTTATAATTTTTTTTCGGTTAAACAACTTTCAAATTCAAACACTCTTACCTAACACTAGCGTATTAAATGGTATACAACAAAGAAAACATCACAGAGATTACTGCAATGGTTCTGAAGCATTCTCCAGGGGTAAATTGAGAGAGGTACTGGTATAATGAGAGGAAGGAAAAGGACACAAATTTTTACAGTTAGTTTGCTCTCTGATTATAGTCATCAATATTACAATCAAGAAAAGGAATAGTCAGTATACACAAGTTTCAATATGAAAAATACTCAAGAAATGACATTTTTCTCATGAGAATTACAAGTGAAATTAATAGTTTACTCAGCTATAGAATTTTCTGAATTCTTCCAAGCTGACAAGCAACTTACCTTTTATTCTTATTTTTATTTGTGCTGTGATGTTATTCCATCTCAAACATGCCATTTCAGAAGCATTATTGAGGACAGGAGTCAATCATTTTGAAATCTGAAAAAGATGAGTTGTTAGTGGGATAGGTGGGGAAAATCTAAGTAGATCCATAGCCCATGCCAAAATAAGGTTGCATTGATTTCAGTGGTCACTCCACTCCTCTAACTCATTGACTTCAATCACAGCTTTGCTTCACTAAGGATTTTGTGATCAGATATTTCATTTGGACAAAATGATCCATTTTTCAAATTGTCAGTGTGTGCTTAGGAAGGTCAAAGTTCAAAGTTGTATGTATTTTTTGTAAGTTAATCTAAAGAAGACTTGGGCTGGAAGAAAATGACAATGAGAACAAGAAAGACAAAAGATCAGGAGGGAGGCAGAAAAGGTGTGACAGTACTTCACTTGCCCTTTGAGTTCCTGGGAATGTGTTATCAGTTATCTATTTTTTTTTTGTTTCCACATGTCACTACCTCCAGATATTTAATGTTTTGGAGATAGTAGAGGGAGACAGTCATTTTATTTTGCTACTTCACCAGATTTAGCAATTATTTTTCTATCAATGAATGAATATTGTAATTATTCATCTTAAGCCTGAAAATACAGCATAACAAAGCTCAAAAATCATTGCCCTTACCTCAGAACTTCTGAAGAGTTGTTTAGTGGTTGCCAAATCTCACAGCTTAACAACAGCAAGGTTGCCACAGCTCTGTGTCTCCAGCCCCACCAGGTTAAAGTGAAAATCTTGTGATGCTGAGCATGTAGTTCCAGTAATATATATACAAACATACGTATCCTAAATGTATGAATCACAGAATCATGGAACTGTACGGGTTGGAAGGGATCTTCAGAGATCATTTAGTTCAACTCCCCAACGAAAGCAGGTTCAACTAGATCAGGATAGACAGAAATGCATCCAGGTGGGTTTTGAATATCTCCAGAGAAGGAAACTATATGAACTTTCTGCGCAGCTTGTTCCGGTGCTCTGTCACCCTGAAGGTTTTTCCTCATGTTTAGACTGAATTTCTTGTTTTCCAGTTTATGCCTCTTGCTCCTTATCTAGTTAGCAGGCACCACTGAAGAGAGTCTGGCCTCAACTTCTTGACACCTACCCTTTAGATATAAGCATTGGTGAGATTGACTCTCAGTCTTCTCCAGGCTAAACAGACCCAAGTCTCTCTGCCTTTCCTTGTGAGAGAGATGCACGTAAACAGAGCAGGCTGCAAAAATTTACACAGAGAGAAACCATAGCACACTCACAGAGGGAGAAAGGACTTATAGCCTCATCTTTGCCACTGCTAAAAAGCCCCTTGAACATACACACACACGAGTATGAACATTCTGTCAGTCAGGTTTAGACACGCAGTCTGTCCAGTAACTTCCCTAGAACCCTCCTGTCTCTCCCACACGCACGCATGTATATACACATGCACATGCACACACACACACCAGCAGCTCTCTTGGACAACCCCTATCTTCACAGTCCCACCAGAGCTAGGTCTGAAGCCCTGGTTCCATTAGGAGCAAATCCCTCATGGTATTTCACCCTCAGAACCAACAACACCCTGGTCTTGGGCTTCTTGCCCCACTACCTGTCTGGTTCAGCTGTACATTTAATGGTGATCACGTATTGGCACACACACCTCTGCTGGCTCCAGTGCCTGCCACTATGGACACAAAGACTCTGACCTGCTGTCCCTCACACAGGACCACCCACCCCCATTCTATCTTCAAAAATGGAGACAGAATCACAGAATCATAGAAGATCTCCTCCAATTTAGATTGGAGGAGATCTTCAAGATCATCTCATTCCAACCCAGCTGCCATGGTCAAGGAGAGCTCCCACAAGACCAGTTGCTCAAAACCCCATTCTTCAACATTACCAAGGATGGGACATCTGCAGCTTTTCTGGGAAACCTGTTCCAGTGCCTCACCAGACTCACAATAAGGAATTTCTTCCAAATACATAATCTAAATCTACCATCTTCCAATTTAAAACTGTTACCTCTCTTCCCATCACCCCACTCCCTGATAAAGAGTCCCTCCCCCATCTTTCCTGTAAGTCCCCCTTTCAGTATTGGAAGGTTGCTATAATGTCTCCCTGAAGCCTTCTTTTCTCCAGACTGAACAACTCCAAACCTCTCAGCCTGTCTTCATAGCAGGGGTGATCATTTTCATGGTTCTCCTCTGGCTTGTTCTAACACATCCATGTCCTTCTTGTGCTGAGGATTCCAGAGCTGGACATGGGGTACTCCAGCTGGAGTCTCACCAGAATGGAATAGAGGGGCAGCATTACTTCCCTCAACCTGCTGGCCACACTTCTTTTGATGCAGCCCAGGATGCTGTTCGGGATGTCAGGGCTGCTTTCAACCCATTCTCCACCCAGCCTCCATTTGTGCTTAGGATTGCCATGACCCAGGTGCAGGACCTTGCACTTGCCATTGTTGATCTTTGTGACTTTTGCATGGGCCCACCTCTCAAGCTTGTCCAGGTCCCACCAGCTGGTATCCCTTCACTCCAGTGTGTCAACCACACTGACACAGCTTGGTGCTGTCGGTAAACCTGTTGAGGGTGCACTCTATCCCACTGTCCATGTCTCTTGACAAAGACAAATTAAGTCTACTGCAGAGTTCCTCTCAGTAAGAACTCCCAGGTCCCTTTCTTTGAAGCTGCTCAGGGTCTCATCACAGGCTGAGGAGTCACTGCCTGGGTATGCAGGACACTTCATGGCATGGCACAAGGTTTATTGTGGGATGTGGAGAGAAGGAACCTGAGGCCAGAGAGGTGTAGATGAAGGTGGTGTGAGGAGGAGTAAGCATGGAAAAACTGAGAGGAAAGGAGAGACAAGGAGCTGGCAAGGTGGGAGCAGGGGCTGGCCAATGTGCTTGTGAGACCATTCCCTGTGCCCAATCATCAGAGTCACAGTGCTGGATGTCCTCCAGCCCCCTGGGTAAAGGCTCCCTGGGACATCCTGAGGAGGGGCTAGAAAGATGCTTCAGGTTCTGGCTGAGGTTTTGACACAGACTGACCCCCCTCAATGGTGCTGCTAGGGTTCCTCATAAAGGCAGTGATATTATCTGACCTGTCATTGTTCCTCTCTGCTCTTCTGTTCTTGTGTGGAATTAAGTTTTTTTAATGCATAACTTTAAAATCTCCAGTTAATATCTTACGTTAATGAGAGAGAGGTTAGGGAAGGAAAAGTCCTGTTTTAGTTTCCTAAGAATTAAGATCTCTACTAAGCAGTGCTTAATACTAATGCCAGTGCTTCACTGACAACCAAACACATGGTTCATACATGAAAAGGCCTTCATCACTTCCTTTAAAAATCATTTTGCTTTTGATTAATTTTAATTTCTCTGTTATTTTATATCTATATTTTAGCTATATATTTTTCATGTTTTGCTGTTCCATGCCCTTTGCTTGCACTATCCCCCCAAAAATCTAACTCATAAATTCTTTTCTTTTTTTAGTTCCTCCACTTAACTGAACACTGTTAGTTTATTCTAAGACCAGCTTTACACAGAATTAAATATCTGCTATTGATACTCTTTGAATAATGACAAAAAAAGTTATTTTCTACAGGAATTTGGATAATTTTATCTAAAAAAAAAAATTATTGAATAGATAGAATTAATCTACATTAGTTTCCTTAAAAAAATAAAATTATTCTGATTGTATATGCTAAAGCAAACTCAATTTGTATAGAAATTTTGATGTAAAATGATTTTTTTAAATTTATCTTGAAAAATATTGTCCTTGAAAAACAGTCACTTTTCCATGTTCTCTTTTTCTTCACAAGCAGAAAATCACTAGCTGGATTTCTTTTACCAAGAGATGTTGTTCTATGTATACTGCCCTCTTGGTAAAGGGTAGCTCTGAACTTTAACGTTTTTTATGCCCTTTTCCTCTACACTAAGTATAGATATTTTATTTTTTAATAAAAGACTGGAGACTCTGCTAAGACACATGGAAAATAAGGAGGTGATTGGTGACAGCCAACATGGATTCAAAAGGGCAATTCATGCCTGACAAAGATGATGGCCTTCTATGACAGCGTTACAGCACTGACAGGTAAAGGGAGAGCAGCATATATCATTTACCTGGACTTATGAAAAGCATTTGCCATGTTCACCCATAACATCCTGCTCTTTAAACTAGAGAGATGTGGATTGGATGGATGGACCGCTGGTGGATCAGGAACCAGCTGGATGGCCACACTCAAAGGATTTCAGTCAACAGTTTAATGTCCAAGGAAACCAGTGATGAGTGATATTCCTCAGGCTTTGGTAAAGGGTCAGAACTCTTCAATGACAAGAGTGCACCCTCAGCAGATTTACCAACAGCACCAAGCTGTGTCAGCGTGGTTGACACACTGGAGTGAAGGGATACCAGCTGGTGGGACCTAGACAAGCTTGAGAGGTGGGCCCATGCAAAAGTCACAAAGATCAACAATGGCAAGTGCAAGGTCCTGCACCTGGGTCATGGCAATCCCAAGCACAAATGGAGGCTGGGTGGAGAATGGGTTGAAAGCAGCTGTGATGAGAAGGACTTGGAGGTGTTGGCGGATGAGAAATTCAACATGAAACAGCAATGTACATTGGCAGCCCAGAAAGCCAAACGCATCCTGGGCTACATCAAAAGTGTGGCCAGCAGGTAAAGGGAGCTAATTCTGCCCGTCTACTCTGCTCTTGTGAGACCTCGGCTGGAGTACCATGTCCAGCTCTGTAGTCCTCAGCAAAGGAAGGACATGGATGTCTTATAACAAGTCCAGAGGAGATCCATGAAAATACTTGGAGTGATGTCCAAAAGACAGACTGTATTCAGATTTTCTGAAGTGTTCATGCTGCTTGTCAGCCCTGTCTCCAGCCACACCATTTCTTTTTGTCTTCATGCTGGGTTCTCACTGATAGTCTCACACAATGGTATTAACTTTGGTTAGGCCTACTTACTGAGCAACTGCCTAGACCAAAGTTTAGTTAGTTCAAACAGCAGGAGTGAATACGTCACATACTGCTATAAAGTGACTGAAATTTTGTAGGATTGTTTCTGTTAGAGAGATAAATTGATTATAAATATTAGGTATATTATTTCATGTATTCTTATTTATAAGAAAAGCAAAACAAAAAGCTTCAGTTCCCAAATAGAATAACAACAATTATATGTTTCCCAGTTTGGAAATCTAACTCCCTCTTGATCTGATTTGTGACCAAGAGATCTGCTTCTCAGTTTTTTCCAAGGGGTTGTGATCATATGCACTTCACTACTGTTTACTTTGCAAAATCAGTGCAGAGTTAATGTACTAATCTCTGTATGCATATTAAGGGAAACTTTTCTCAGCTCATACACCTTTAATCTGACCTATGATGTACTTTTGGAAAATATTCCTGCACAAAGGATTAGACCATACAAAGTTTTGAAAAATATCATTCTTGCTCATAATTTGAAAGTGTTTTCCTATGAACCAATTGTAAGCATGTTCCTCTGTGCATCAACAAGGCCATGCAATGCAATAATTTCAAGCCAAAAGCTGATTGTTTTATGAAAAATTTCAAATCCTAATCTTTTCTATTTAATTTATACAAAATTTTAAAGGAGTTTTTTGGTTGGTTGTTGTTTGGTTTTAAGACCACACTATATTGCCTGTAAAAACATGCTAATCCAAAAGAGTCATTTTGGTTGAAGAAAATTAATTTTGGTACTTTTTTTAATTCCTATGTGGAAGGATAATCCAAGCAAGGTTTAATTCCAGAATGGTGGTTATCGGTAGCAATAAATTGTGATATACAATGCAAAAGGCAGTGGAGATAATGTTTAGAAACATGGGTTTTGTCAGTGGGCACTTCTGTTACATCATGCTGAGCTGTATCACTTAAGCATCAGCTCTTGTTGTCATTTAATCTTGGCTGGCTGTCAGGTGCCCATCAAACCACTCTTTCACTCCCCTTCCTCAACAGGATGAGAGAAGAAAGCAAGATGAAAAAGCTGATGTTTGCAGATAAGAACAGGGAGATCACTCACCAATTACCATCTTAAGCAAAATAACCTCCCTTTCAGAGAAACTAATTTAATTGATTGTCAATTAAAAATACAGTAGGATAGTGAGAAGCAAAAACAGGACAAAACCCCCTTCCCTCCTCTACCTCTTTTTCCTAAAAAGATCTAAAGAAGATTGAAGAAACAATTCTTTTCTTCAGGTTTCTTTGCTTTATTAATTTTCACCTTAGATTTATTCTATTCATGCTTGCTTCAAAATTAACATCTGATAGAAGCTGACCAATGGATTACTAATGGATTTGTTAATGGCTAAGAGATTACACTTCCTGTAGTAAATCTGTCAGTGCCTCTATTTGCAAGATTTGTTTGCAAACACCCTAAGAAACTTCCTATAAGCACAGAATGCAAAGAGCATTTATCTCTCAATGATTTTTTTGAAAATTACTCAATTAATTGAATGCTGCATGGAAGATGAGGATGTGAAACGGTCTATATTATAGCAGTCATGTATGTCAAAAGCTTTCTTGCCTTGTGACACCCTTTTGCAATTTAGGGATTACAGTGTTTAGTTACTCTTTCTAAATCAGGCAGACATCTGTATTTGAAAACTATAGACAAGCATCCTTGTAGTTTTCCTTTTAATTCCAACATTCTTGGAGATACAATTTTAACTATAAAGGGGTTGAAGGGGATCGCAGGGCAAAATCACACTGGTGAATGTGGAGCAGACAGAGTATCTAGAAAATGAGGGAGCAGAGGAACTGATGAAGCTTAATTTTCAACTCATCTAATGCAGAGTAATTAGATAAAAACTTTGAGAGTGTTGTTTGCACCTTTATATGCTGGTAATTAACTTAGGCTTTTCAAATTGTACATTTCAGTTAAAGCGTAAACTAAAGTTTAGATTTTATATATAAAAATTACAAGTTTTTGTAATAATTGTACACTTGAAGGAGAAACGACCTTTTTCTCACATTAATAAACACCTATCACTGTTAGAGATGTTGGATTAACACCCTCTTTGACAGTCATTCATATGCAGATGATTGTTAATAAGTTTTTGAGCTGTTTCTTGAAGGCAGAGTGATGCTAATATTAGTGAGTTCTTGTTTCTGATTCACAGTCTTTTTTCCTGCATGCTGGGAGAAGCAATCTCTGCACCAGTACAGACTGGGGAGAAAGTGTCTAGAAAGTAGATTAGCAGAAAAATATAGGATCGGGTCCTGATGACCAAGGAGTTGACCATTAGGCAGAAAAGCATCCCTGTGGCAAATAAGGCGAACAGCTTCCCCAAGTGCATTAGACAGAGTATTGCCAACAGGTTAAGGGAGATGATCCTTGCCCTCCACTCAGCACTGTTATAACAAATCGAAGTGCTGTGTCCTTGTCTGGCTTCCCCAGTACAAGGGAGATGTGGACATTCTAGGAGCAATTCCAGCAAAGGTCCATGAAGATTATCAAGATTATATGAAAATTATATATTATTATAAAGGTCATATATAGATTGTATAATTCCTGGATGATCTCTAGAGGTACCTTACAGCTTTAGCAACTCTGTGATTCTGCGAATAGTTATCTAGACTCTTTGTTCCATATTTACCAGCTTTTCTTCATAGAGTATGTCCTCTTTTTCCCTCACTCATAGTGTACCAGCTTCTTTTGGCAGTACCATGTCAAGGCCAGCTCACTACTCTTTAGTATTCTAGCCATGTGGGTTATTCTTTTTTGTGTGTGTGTCTATAAGCCAAGAAAAAGCCTTTGGGAATTTCTTAGGATCGCAATTTGCATGTCTGCATTCCTGCACCTGATGTGTCACTTGCTCTTGACTGGCAAAATTAGAATTTGGGAGAGGAGAAGTTCACTTAACTACTGGCTTACAGGAAAGAATCCCCAGTCACCTAGCAGAAATTTCATTCACACATTGGATCTGGGAGTTAGTAAGGTGTGTTCATGGTAGAATTTTATTTTTTTTTTTTTCAGAATTCAGCTGTGCATCCATGACAAATTTTTAATTTTTTAATTTTCTGTATTTGCAAACAGAATATTCATAGTCTTATAGTTTACAAATGTCAACAGATTTTTCACAGAGGGGAGCTACCAAAATGCAACTTCCTCTCCATATGCCAAAATTTAAGTCTTAATCCTAATGATATTTAAATTTATTAATTAAATGTTAACAATAACATAGAGAAAGCAAGGTTGCTTACCTTAATCCTGCTATAAAAATGGTAAGAATTTGTTAACTAAATATAATTTTCTATAAGGCTAGTATCTGACAATGAATAGTTCAATTTTAATAACCAAAGTGCAGCACAATTCCAAGCAAGTGAAAACAGCTTTTAAACAAAAACTGGACTTTCTTCAGCTGTGCTAGCAAGCTACACATATGAGACAAACAACTTGAAGAAAATACAGAAAAAAATGAAGACATTCAGATCTGAAACTTTTCAGGAAGATCTAGAAATAAATTTCTATTTTAAGCAGATGGCTGTTTCAAATATCACAAGAGCTTGTAACAACTTAAAAGTATTTGAGTAAAAGACTATGACAAAATGTTTACCAGAGGTAGATTTCAATTGGACAGCTCAGAAACATTATAAATAACATTTTTCTGAACATTTCAAACCAAAATTTTAAAACATGACTTCTGAGATTGACTGAAGCCAACCTGCCAAGCAAAAGGATTTCCTGACTGTTCTGTTTTAGCAAGCTTGAGAACGAAAGCATTGGATGTCATAATTTGATATGTTAAATTGTTATATTTCAGATTTTTGCATTGTAATAAGTATACCTCAATACTCCAGTATTGCTCAGTCCTTTATGTAAGAAAAGCTTTGTACAGGAAAAAAAAATGATAAAAAATTACAGCAGGAATTCAATGTTTAGCCCACTTAGAAACTTAAATATCCTAATTTAAATTACATCAAAAATGTTTTGATGAATATGAACACTGTTGGGCAGTCCAAATACCATGTTCAAATTGGCTGATTCATTTGGATTAGCTCTCTGTTATTAACACACCCTTGACACAGACATCTGTACAATGACCTAAAATGGTTCTGCAACTCATTTGGTATGCTGATCAGTGAAGTGCAACTTTCATGTCTATGAATTTAAGCTAACTCAAAAAAATATGTCAACAAAATATTGGTTTGTTTCATAAACTTATTATACAGTGTGTTCTCTCACCTGTCTATTGTGTTACGTTTGCATTATAGAAGACTAAGAACATTCTTAGAGATTGGAGTAAAGGGGGAGCATATTCAATGTAAACATCACTTGCTTAATAACAGTCTTCTTTTATTTCCATGACATAAATATGACACTATTATACTGTTACCTGTTTTTAGCATTGTACAATAACTTGCTATGTGATAAATCTGAAAAAATGGATACTTAAAAAGGTCTTTAATTTTGATGCCTGAAGTAGCATGAAAAAGCATTATACATGCAATTCAGAAAAATAAAGTTTAAAAAAATGCACCTCAAAAGTGTATGTTTCATAATCATACTCTACCCATTAAATATGATAAATCATACTATTTCTAGTCTCTGCCTAATCACAGTGATGGAATTACAATTCTGTTTTCACTAGCTGTGATTTACTTAGTATGCTTTGATTTATGGCACCACAGATTTGTTTAGTTAATGGAATATTTTAATTTACTGTGCATGATAGAATGCAGTGTAAAATACTTTGAGTATCTGTATTATATTGTGTTACATTACTGCTGAGCACTAGTCAAATTATGAAATCATAAGAAAATTAGTTGTGTAAGCATTTTACTTTCAGGTATCTGTATCTCAGTACACTGAAGATCTTATAACACATATACCAAAATGAAGATTATGTTTTACGTTTTAAGTTCACAGTCTTCTTATTAGAGTTCTTTATGTTACCCTGAGATAAGTGCTGCACTGCAGAATTGAAGCTACTAATAGATGTTCAATCCATACTCCCAGTTGTTCAGGTTTCCATAATCAGTCAATGGAGCCATTCATAATAATTCATAGCAATTAGATTTCATAAGTATGTGTATCTTTACAGGAATAGAGTTCTTAGTGCATTAATCTTAAAAACCTCATTCAGACAAATTAGGTGATGCAGAGGTGTTTAGAGAAAGTGTGATGTGAAAGAAATTTTTGAAGTAATGCCTGAAAAGTAGCAGGTATTCAACAGAGCAAATATGTTTACAGGTTCTAAAGGAGAAGGATAATGACCACTTCTTCTGTTGGGTACTTTCAAACTACATTTATGTAGCACCACACGAATGAAAGTAGAGACAAAGTGTCACCAAAATAATACTAAAAACTTTAAAAGAATTATCAAAACAGGAAGTCTCTGAATTAAGCTGTCCTATAATACCTGGCCTTAAAAATCAATGCTATTCAAATTACATTGACTGTGAGGAAAAGACGACTGCATGAAAACTGTCAATGCTTGTATTTCTAAATTTAACATTGAGAGATTATTTTCTATTTTTCAAAATATTTTATCAAATATTATATATATATGTGTGTGTGTATGTATGTGCATGTATGTGCATGTGACTAATATATATACACACTTGTATAGATATTAAATATAAGCCTATAATGCACGTACGTAATATATATTTGCATGTTTTATGCCCTGGAAATCCATGCTACATCATATATATCATTTTAAGTTTTGCTCTAAGAGGCATTTTTAATGGTTTTCTCAAGTGAAAAAAAAAAAAAAAAAAAAAAAAAAAAAAAAGAATACATCATATAAACAACANAGTAATTCATATTATACACCAGAAACAATTGACTAAAGCATTCTGAACAAATCGTGGTGCCATACATTTCTCCAATGATTTCCGAAGGAGTTTTCATTCCTAACTTATATTCTTGAGTTTGTCTTTAACACACATAAAATAACTGTTGTGAATAGAATTTCTTAAGGTCTGAGCAGACAGACATAGGCTGCATGTAAAAGTTCCATAGATTATTTACTGCTATTGTTTAGAAAAGGATTTGTATTTTTTTAAGTCAGAAATTGCAGAAATGGGAATATCTCCACAAGGTAACAACTAAATTATTACAGAATAGTGTAACTTCTCAGGAAAAAACAAAAACAAAAACAAAAACAAAAACAAAACAAAACAAAAAAAAAACACCCAAAACCCACCACACAGAGAAAAATTAAAAGAAAAACAAAACCAACAAAAAACAACAACAACAAAAACCCAACCAACCAAATCCAAAATATTTCTTACTGTTGGTATGGTAGACCATCCATCTATTACTTCTGGTGTTTATGTGGGACTCATGCTTATGAAAAAGGCACTCAAAATGGTTCCCACGCAGCAGTTATTAAGGAAAGGCTGAATTCAGATTCAGGAAAGGAAATGAATAGAGGCAATATATTTGCAGTCATTATATTTTCTTTTTTTAAATATTTTTTTAAAATCATGTTGATTGATTTGCCAGCAGAAGCTTATCAAGTCTTCATTTTAATTCATAGAATTTTGAAACAGGATATGAAGCTTAAGTTATATTTTCTAAGAAAGGTATTGTAGCTATAATTTAAATTCAACATTTTTAAGTTGTTGGATAAACTAATACAGTTTAGGGTTCTTTTTAATTTTTCCACACTTAATCAACAGAAATGACAGGAACAGAAAGTAGCTGGTTATATTTTATTGTGAAAATAGATGGGATTGAAGAAACAGAGATGCCAAAAAAAAGCTTCCTTGCTTCCTTATTGTGGCTATAACTACATTGTGTAAGTCATTGAAGTAATTTATACCTGATGAGAAAAGGTTGTTAACTGTGAAAATTGTTTTCTGTGTTTTTCTTTGTTTGTGTATATAAATATTCATTAATCTTCTTTTGCTCTTTTTCTTCTGTCTCTTTTGTACTCATCCTAGTTTGACTCTTCTTTGGAAAGTTGGAGTATCAATCAATCTCCTTAGTTCATTAAGATATATTTTACTTCTCTGGTTTTTGGTTTTGTTGTTTTATTTTATTTTATTTTTATTTTTACATGATGAATATCATAGCCTATGATGAATATTTCCAGAGTAAGACTTTTCAAAGATCGTTGTCTAAAGCGGCATAACAGCCCCTCTTCCCTACAAAATAGCTAACCTCATCTCAAAAGCACCAATTCTAGGTCCAGACAGTAAACTAAGTTTAGAAGCTGTATAGACGTTGATAATTACAGTTATAGTCTGCTTGCCTTACCTAGGCAACTTTACTCAGGTTCTTGCCAGAAGATGGTGACAGTCAAATCTAATTTCAACTTTCATATTCTTTCCCTTTTCCCAGAAATAGGATTCTCTTCTCTAGTGATGGAGTAGCCTGCTGAATTTTTTCAGTCACCCTTTCTGAAGGTTTCCAGTTGAGATTACAACCAGTTCCCTGCCAGCAGCAGTCTTTACAGATTAATAGCTGGTTATGACTACACAGTATAAGTCATTTGAAATAGTTCAAACGCTTGAACATTAACACAAATTGTATGTAGCATAATTGGATTTCATAGTTTTTACACCATGTTGCTAGTGGCTAGCAGCAGCTTCATTGCAAACCAAATAGCAACTTAGATTTTCCCTTTCTAGTCAATGTCTTACAAATGATATGTAGAGAAACTGAGAAAAAAAAATCTCTTAAAAGTGCCAAAGAAATAATAAATAATAAGCAGTGAATAGCTCCTCAGATTCAAATGATGATTCTGCAGCTGTAATTGTAAGATCCCATATACAGCAGTAGACACTAGGGATGTGAATGGTTGTGAATAATAGATTTCAGAAAGTGCCTTGATACATGAGTTCAAAACATCATTTGAATAACAATTTTTTACCTTAGTAGCACAGACATGAACATACCTGAACAGCAGCAAGATTAAAGCATCAGCCACTTTGTAACAATGAACATGTTCCTACCTGTTACTGAGCAATTTTTGGCTACTGAAACCACTAAGGCATTCCTGTCCTACTCTTACCTTTTTCCTTGGTACATACTAGCATCTCTTTTTGTTTTAACACCATGTAAAACAATATTGTCTTGAAGCCACCACAATATGAAATACAGATAATGAAAAATGCTACAACATCAGTAGAAAGAATACAACAGAAACCTGTACACAGTCTGTTATGAAAATTTTTCTCAGCTGAAAATAGTTATGATACCCATCTTTAGTTTTACAGAAAAGATCAGGTTGTAATTGTGATGATAATAATAATTTTTTTATAGACTGAATAGTCTGATCCAGTGAAAAGTATTTTGCATGTGATTAAAGAACATACTAAAATTATGCATAAAACAGAAAAGTAAGCTAGTTGAATGTGAGGCAGTTTCAACTCTTAAAGCAATTGTGTCTAGCTGTTGTTGGCAAGGCAGGGCAAAGGCAAGGCAAATGCAAGGCAAATGCAAGGCAAGGCAAGGCAAGGCACCCTATTTCATTCATAAATTTCTTTCTTCCTAAGAACAGAATTACTTGTTTACTAAAGATCTGGAGACTAAACTCAGTCCCACAGTTCTGGTATAAAGAGAAAGCTGACATTTCTTACTTTTTGCAAGGGTTGCCTAACATTAATAAAAGTAGCTCTCTGTACTTTCATCTCCAGCCCTTTTTCTTTTGTGGATATTATTAATACCTACAATTTTTAATATCATGAAAATTAATATATTCAAATGTCAGCCCCAAAAAATTACCTCATGTCAGGTCCCCTGAACAGGTACAACAAATTCTAAAATATATGAACAGAATTTAATTTGAAAAGATCTTATTTTTTACTTTTTACACCACCTTTACTGTATGACATGGTATTAGAGTATCGATGATATTTCTTCTTACAGTTTCATTCGTTACTAGTGATCTATACAAATTGCACACTGCCACTTTTTTTGATACGAACAATCATGGATTTAGTTGTTATAATCAAATGTATGTTTTCTTTGTAACATGTTATATGAGATGGTGAGAGACTATTAAGAGAGAGAGACACGTGCGACAACTTTCTGAGAGCTCATTATGGACACCTTCACAATGAAAGGGATATAAACAACCAAGGGTAAATCTGTGCATTAAAGTCCTTCCCAGCTGATAATTATGACTATGAGACAATCCTGTTCAATGTGAGATTCAAAGTCAGTATGTGCTTCTACATTCTCTACTTTTCACTAGAAAGGCAGAAAGCAGAAATGTGAAGGGTGCAACTGTTAGCATATGAGTTTTAGAAGTGTGCTTTGCAAGTGTCTGAGTTCATTGTGATACCCGTTAAATTGCTCAGATTTCCAAAAAGACTACCAGAAGCTGTGGTTATGCCAAGTGTGCAGACGCTGTTAAGCTTCTCCCCCTTCTACTCCTATCAAAGCCTTCCTACTCAGACTTTCTGTGGAGAGCAGTGCATAAAAAATTATGCTTTTAAAGTATTTTAACTGGTTCAAGACATGAGTATATCTTGATTCTTTATTCCAAGAGGCAGAAAAATGTGGAAAGGCTTCTTCATATCTGATCCTCCAGCAGTAACTTTTATAGGAAATTCAGTATATTATTTTCAGGCTAAATGGCAATTTATAGCTGTAGCTGTTTTCTTTCTTTTTAAAACTGAGTGACTACTTTTTATATCTTTTCTCTAGTCAAAACCATATATTGTGACTGTAACAGTGAATAGCCTGAAAATTCTTCTTTTTTTTTTTCCCTCCATTTATCCCATCACGCCTCATTTCAAATATTTTTTCCTTTCTCTTTATCACTTGCCTCTGAAGACTTTTTCTTTTTTAAACATGTCGGTAATCAGAGCATTTGACAAAAGTATGCTCTTACAATGAACTTCCTACCCCATCACTTAAGATATTTCTAAATGAAAGGTATAGCCAGCACATAACAGTGAAATTGTGTCATAAGGAAAACTGATTGGTAAAGTTTATAAGTAACAAACAACATAAGCAGAACCCTGGATCCATTATAGAAAATCTGTCATAAAATTTAAAAGAATATTTTTGTGCTTTCATATTGTCCTGGTTTGAGGTAAAACGAACCAATTTTCTGTTTTACAGTTTTACTTTCTTAGCTGGGTTTCTTCTAACTAGCTAAACTCTGAAATTAACAGCACATTGTTCAAAGCTGTTCCGTCTCACAGTGATAAGACCTGATTATACCAAGGGATGGTGCAGAGAGGCCCTTGTTTAGACTTATTGCTGGAAGAACCAAGGTCAGATAATTTTCAACATTTGCCCGTTGGAGGGTCCCACCTTCAAGGAGGAGCGGACAGGACAGGTGACCCAGAACTGACCAACAGGGGTATTCCATCCCATCCGCATCATGCCCTGTATAAAAGCTGAAGGATCAACAGGTCAACTCCCTTTT
>VZRU01011228.1:46262-66676 GCA_013398155.1 Pedionomus torquatus
ACATATACATATACATATACATATACATATACATATACATATACATATACATATACATATACATATACATATACATATAAAGACATTGTGGGCTGAAAAACACAGTGGAAACTAGGCCTTGCTTTCAGAATGCGAGATTGTTGTATTTGTGGACTCACCCTGAGATACTGTAGAGGTTGATCAACTTTAGAACCTGAATACAGCAGAGAAAATGTATGCTCCATGGATTTTTGGATACATTACTGTGGCGTGGCATAACTTGTAGGCAGGTAGGGTATGGAAAGTGCAGAGCATCTCTTCCCTTCAGGACTGGATTGTCACATGCCATATGGAACTACTTTTTCATGAGAGTCTTGGCTACATGTAGAGAGTTAACAACTTGCACTTCTTTTATTTGGGAGATCACTGTTAAACTATTGATACATTACCAGATGTGAGATCACTGTTAAAGCTATAGTTAAACCATTGATACAGTGCTGGTAGTCACAGCCCATACTATAAGCATCCTATCATTCTGCATACTGTGAAAGAAATCTAAGACTCATCTGCAATGTTTGCTGTTAAAACATAGTATTAGTCTTGTTTCATACGATATTTGACAGTATTTTTTAAGACCTTAAGATAAATGAATACTGTTTCTTTCCCCATGCACATTAAGCAAAATCATTTGCTAAGTACTAGGTATGTAAAGGCAAAAAAAAAATATCTTATGCAATACTGTATGTATACATATATGTGTAATGTCTTTTAAATGAAAGAAGAGAACAAAATTACTTCAGGTAGTTTCTTGTTTTATCTGTATATCAACTGAAATGGTCGTATATGCAACTTGTGAAAAGCCACAGTATTTACATAACTGTACAGAATTCACCTTTGTTAGACAATACCTTCTTGGCAGTATGCACTTTGAATTATGTCAGTTTATAGGACTTCCTGTAGATGTTGACGAGGAGAGAGAGAGAGAGGACCCAGCTGTTTCTGTCATTCTTTTTCACTACCTGCTCCATTGCTACGTGAGGAAATTCATCTTGGTAACATTAAGCAAACAGATCTTACCTTGGCAGGAAGACCAGACTCTTCATGAATTTTTGCACAGAGTATAAAAGAAATTTTGCTGGGACAGAATAACTGAAAAACTAAGTTGTCACTGACATTAAAGTTGAATTGCAAGGTAGAAGTAAACACCCATAACCCTATTTAGCCTTATGCTAATTTCTGATCTATAGAAAAACAGATATATACTGTTTCTTTGAACTTAAAATCCTCTGTATGCCCACCACATCACTTCTTGTTGACAAATTAATGTAAACCTTTTTTCTGTAGCGTTATGAATTGGAAAGATTTCTCATAAAATTGAAATCATTTGTTGGAAACTGGGAGCAGAACATTTTGACTTGTTGTTCACAATTTTTTTTACTAAATAGCCTAAAACCATGAGTCTTATTGATTGGATCTATTTACACACCACTGCTGTCTTTTTGGTCTAAACATTATGTTCTTGAGGGGAAGAGGTCAGATTAAATTACTAACAACTTCAGCTTTGTGGTGCTGCTCATTCACTGAGAATCTATACAGCGACACCAGCCTTTCTGCTGGTAATCCACCAGGATCTTTGAAAACAAGGTATAGTTTTTGCTCTTAACTTACTTACATGAATAATTTAACAAGTTCTGAGCATGATAAATTCCTTACTTATTGATCTGTTTGGGAACTTTTACTTTAGTCAGTTAAAGAGCTTAATTGGAAAACAAACAACAACAACAACAAAAAGCCCAAACCCAACAAAAGCAAACACTGAAGTAGCTTAAGCTTTATGGATATGAAACTCCTTTTAGCCATTTATAAACATGAATACTGTTTTTATACAGCAAAACTTAATAATGCAATATTTGGTAAAATTGTTTTTCTAATCTAATTTGTCTGTGAAGTTTGTTGGTATAGAAAGGGTGGTTTTTTCCATCAGCTGATTCATTAGAAATGACCAACCTCTGCTCAGTATGTTGTAGCTGGAGGGGAAAAAATGTCAATATTCTATTTGGTCAGCTCCAAGCATCCAGTATCATTTGTGTGTGTTTACTGACTGTACCAGTATTTCAGTACACTATGATAGGTGAAAAGGGGGTGGGAATAAGGTTAGAATTTTTCCATAGGGGAACACTATAGCAAAACTATTATAAACATCAAATCCCAAGAAAGATCTTGCACAAGTTTGGGAGTAAGGAAAAAGAACACTTTCAACATAATACAGGATGTTCATGTAATGAATTAGAAGTGGTCTCCTAACTAGTAAAATGGAAGAAATTACATCCAGTTCACTTCAGCTATTGTTATCTGAAGAAAACTCAAAAATTATAGCTGTCTGGGAAACTAGAATTCTCTTTTGAGAAATGTTTTTAAACTTGGAAGCATATCCTCTTTGACCAACTCATGGAAACATGGGACTCAATTTTTGAAGCCTGAGACATTCAAAGTAATCCATCTTTCTGATGCTAGTTTCACTTACATGAAAGAATAAAGGTAAAAGTGGGTATAAGCATGTACATTTTAAGATATTACATTAATGCTGATACGGGATTTGTTATGATACTTACCTTCCACCAAGTCACATCACTGAAGTCATGCTTTTCAGATAAGCAGATAGAATAACCTGTCCAAAAAGAAAGTCTAGTGAATTTGACAAAATGACTGATTTTCTTCCCAGAAACAAATTGAAACAATGGAAAGAAAATATCCAGGGGAAAGTGTTATCATCAGGTTGTGAGTTAAAAGTATATTCCTAAACTTGCATGGTTATGTAAAACTTCCAGCACTCCTGTTATGGAAATGTTTACAATATGCCTACTTCAACCAATGCCACATTTTCTGAAGTTCTTGGCCACCAAATACTGAAATAGGTGGTTTCTGTCCATTACTCAAACTGGAAATATGGCTATATTAATGGCAGGCGTCAGGCTAATAGACTCTACCTTTATTTAGGTCTTCTTAACTTGGTAGCAGACCTAGAAAGCAGTGTTCTGACTTTTACCCATATACACAACTAAGCATCTGTGGCTATGAGGAGGCAGACTTTTCTTGATAGCTTGTGCCTTTCTGCACTGTCCCATTGCACTATGTCTTTGTATCCCCACTGAAACCAATTAGGAATCCTGTTGTGTGAAGCACTGTACAATTATGTGAAAAATGCATGGGGATAAGTAGACATGGTAGATAAAGACAAAAACGTAGTACTGTTCAGTTTAAAAATGCACATTTTAAACTGAAAAAGATTAAGAGACTCATGTAAATAAGGCTGCGACTATATCGGTGCAAGTTCTTAGCCTCTCTTCATTCACTAGAACTGGGACTGATATGGGGCAACTCTCATAACTAAAGGGTTCCCAAGGCTTCACCCTGGGTCTGGAGTTTGGTAGTCTTTGTAATCAGGAGACAGTCAGTTCCTCATTTGCTTTTGTAAGACAGTCTAGTATTTGCAGCACAGGAGGCCACGGAATCCAGGTTGTCTCCATACATCACTCGATGCACCAGAGACAATGCCACACTGAATCTAGTGACACTTGCTCACAGAGCTGAAAGTTATGTCTGTCTTTGAAAAGCGAAAATTCAAGATGGAGAAGACTTTATTCAATAACACACATTCAGTTATGTTCTCTTCTCTTTTTGAAGCAACTGAGGATTTCACATGTTTACACTGAAAGTGAAGATAAAGTCTATGGCTTCTTTGAAGGATTTTCAGACCAGAGAGGGGACTTTTTTAAAGGCAAATATTTTTGGTTTGCAGAGACTTCCATTTTTTAGTATTTTTGCCCATATCCACAGAGCGTATCCATTTACAAATATGCTTTATTAAGATGACTTAAAAATCTTACAATCTTAACATCAATGAACAGCAATGACATTTTTTTTCACAAAGAAATGGAGTGACAAATATGAGTAACATGAAGACCTGTTATTTGTAGTAATAGATTTGGGGTCAGTATAGAGTAGCAAAGTAGCACTATTAAAATTGTAGCATGAATAGGCTAAAAAAAAATAATAACTGGTTCCTGCTTTTATCACAGGTCATTTTTCACTAATAAACTAGACCAGCAACTGCCATTTTGATTTCCCTTGCATTTAGAATCTGTTGCTTTTAGCAAAGTTTTCAGGATACCTAAGTCATTTAGATTTCTTTAATCTCACATCAGAGTGAAAGGTCTAAATTTCAATCCATCTTTGAAAAAAAGTGTCTCTTGGTTTTCAGAAAGAGATCTAAGGTCAGGGTGGCTTTTGTGTTAGTAGATCATAATACAGGTAATCATACAGTGCCACTGATTTCTATCATGTCTGACCTTAAAGTACTAGGTTATTGCTCAATACCAGTCAGAAATCTTTCAACCCATCATATATGCATTACTAATTTTTAACAATCTACAGCTGTGTCTTCTTCAAATATAAACTTAGATTGGTAGCACAAAAGGTCAATAAAAGTAACAGAATTATATAAACTGTATCAGATCAGATCAGACTAGACTGAAAGTTTCCTTGTGAACTTTAATGTGTATCATTTACACTGTTGACTGAGCTCATTACAGAAAAGTAAAATTACTTTTCTGCTATTGTACGACAAATATTCCAAGATTTATCAAAATTCATTTCCGACCTCTGCAGAGGGTGTTTGATTGACCTTTTTTTGTTTGTTTGCTTGTTTCTTTGTTTCTTTGTTTAAAAAAAAACCCAACAACTTCTTTTTCTTAATACTGAAGAAGAATTAAAATAATTTTAAGGATTTTGAAGGGAAACAGCTCCATCATGTTGAAATATTACAATGTTGTAAGAAAACTGCAATCACAGGGCATAAAAAAAATAACCACTGAAGAAGAATGGAGATGAATGTTGAAATGGTATGTATTATATTCCTACATTAATGTCTTTTAACTCATATATAGAAATAACTTCCCAAATAACAGGTTGGAGATTTGGCTGAATTATATATGTGTGACAGTTATTTGAAGAGAAAAGATGGAGGAAGCCTGGCTCATCTAAATTTTTCTAACAGTCACTGATGATGGTGCAAAAGTAGTTTGGCCAAACCCCAAGAAAAAAACTATCAAAGACAAGAGTGATCACTAGATCAATCTTAAGGCAGTTGGTTATTAGCTTAATTTATTTTGTTGGTGTTTGAGGGCTTTTTCAAAAAAAAAATCTAGAAAAGACACAGCAAGCCTTCCTTGGATTTTTGAGAAACATACTAACAACAAAAATATTGCTGACATAGAATTCCTGCATATAGAACATTTTCAGGTTTGGCTTCTTATTAACTTTTTTGAACCTATACAAAACTAGCAGTTAACCATTGCAGTTTTGTTAAATTAAACCAAAAATTTTATAGATTTTTTTAATTGTGGCAGGAAGCATGCTTAATTTGCAGCTTTGAGTAAGTTTGAGTAGATTGTCCTGTTCTACTACCATAGAATCATAGAAACATAGAATGGTTTGGGTTTGGAAGGAACCTTAAATAGTCATTTAGACTAACCCCTGCAATAAGCAGGGACACTTAACTACATTAGGTTGCTTGAGAGCCCCATCCAAACTGACCTTGAATGCTTCCAGGGATGGGCATCTACAACCTCTCTGGGGAAACCTGTGCCAATGTTTCAGCACCTTCATTGTACAAAATTTCTTCCTTATATCTAGATTGAATTTACCCTCTTTTCTTTTAAAACCATCACCCCTTGTCCTATTTAGGCCCTACTAAAGAGTGTGTTCCCATCTTTCTTATAAGACTCCTTGAAGTACTGGTACGCTGCAATAAATTCTTCCTGAAGCCATTTCTTCTTCAAGCTGAACAACCCCTTCTATCTCTGTTTCAGCCTGTCCTCATAGGAGAGGTGCAGCACACCTCTGACCTTTTTTGTGCCCATCCTCTGGATCTACTAAAACTGGTCCATATCTTTCCTGTGTTGAAAACTCCATAGCTGGAGTTGGTACTCCAGGAGGAGTCTCACCAGAGTGGAGTAGAATGGCAGAATTAATTGCTTTAACCCACTGCCCATGCTTCCTTTGATGTAGCCCAGGATTCAGTTTTTTTTATGGGCTGTGAGCACATGCTGCCAGCTCATGTTCACTTTTTCCATCCATCAGTATCCCCAAGTCCATCTCAGCAGGCTGCTCTCAATCCCTTCATCTCCAAACCTGTTGACTTCCCTAATGGAGGTACTGGACCTTACACTTGGCCTTGTTGAGCCTCATGAGGTTCACATGGGCTCACTTCTCAAGCTTGACCACATCCTACTGAATGGCATCTTGTCCTTCAGGCATGTGAGCAGCACCACTGTCATCAAATACTACAATTACCAACAGTAGCCTGCTGCTGACAAGTGAAAAATTAATTCCTTGTTTTGCTTTGCTTACATACACATATTTTCCTTTACATATTAAACCATCTTTATCTGAACTCATGTTGTCTCACTTTTGCCCTTCTGATTGCCTTCTCTATTCCACTGTAGGGGAGTGAGAGAGTCGCTCTATGGGGCTCAGCTGCTGGCTGGGATTAATCCACAGCATTTGTCAGTCTTTTTCATGTTTTCTGTACATCTATAAACTGAATTTTGTTTTGCTTTTTCTTTTATCTGCATATGTTTGTGGGGTGTTTTGGGGTATTTTTACCTTATTAAAAAATAGTAACAAAAGTCTTTCTTAAAGCCTGTAAAATGTAAACCATCTGCTTGAGGTTTTTATTCATTTGGCCATCACACCAGTCTTTGTCCTTGTAGGAAATTCATCTTTCAAGAGGCATTCTGTGTTTGTGAATGCCTCTAAACAACAAACAACCCAAATTACACATATAAATTCATGTCATGAGCAATATAATATCTTCATTATCTTGGCATAATTTTGACCTCCACCTACAGAAGAAAAAAAATCCACTATTTGCACATACTATTCCACTCCTAGTATGTTCTAACTTGAAAAATAATACATTTGTTTCTCCATTTTCACTTCTTTCTTCCACCAAATCCTTTTTTTCATTTCCAGAAGGTTCCTTTAAATTTATTCTTTGATCAGCAGAGGACTTGGTATCAGAATCTCAGCCACAATGTTGATCCTTTGTGACACAGAATTCAAATCTTTTAAATCTGATTATTCTTAAAGCTAGTGAGAATCTTGGCTTCTATTTGTTTATTCTACTACTTGCAAATTATTATTCCGAAACTCACTCTGGACATCTGATTTAATCATAAGTCCTGATATTTGGGATCTAGAGGATCTCTAGAAGCACAGCTTGGTAATGATTACATTCAATATTGAAGCAATGAACAAAAGCCTTCTGGTGACATAATCCAACCTTGAAACCAGGTTTACACTTGTGAGATGATTATTTCACTAATCAAAAGAAGTGAATTTTATAAAGACAATTTTGGTTTTTGCTCTACTATATTGCCAAGGATATAATGTACAAGCTGAACACACAGTGATATTCAAGTTATAAAATAGCATTACAGGCAATGTCTGGCATAATTTAGCTGATGGAGGGAATATATTTGAACATCAAATGCATTTCAGTGTGGAGAAAAAGTCAATTCTTATAATTTTTTTAACCAGGTTTGTAAATTCAGTATAAATGAAATGAGAATAGAGGTACTAGTAATATTAACATTTCTTAGAAGAAATTAAAATAATTCATTTAAATTAGCTATTTTTAAAGTGAAAGTTACTAGTTATTATCATTTTTGCCTGAATGTAGTTTCTTGCATTGCATTTATCATACACATAATAGATCATAGAAGAGGTTATAAAACAGGTAAAAAGATACTAACTTGAGAGTTACATTACACTTGCATTGGAAGTCCTCACTCAGAAACAAGATTTTCCTGGAAAAGACAGTTTTACTTAACTTCTCTGATGTGCTTCTTCGAAAGTTGTTTGAAAGATTTTTGTGGTTCACTAGAGGAGCTATTTGAATGCACAATTGTGATATACAAATCTGATATTCAGAATTTCTCAGTTCTATGCAATTATCCTGTATGAATAGTTGATACTATTGACTAGACTTCATATAAAATAATGATATTTCACCTTTGGTGAAAAAAAAATATGATTATTTTAAATCTATATCTATTTATTTATAGTGGTTTGACTTACAGGAGTTCAGGTAAGATGGACAGAGTCCATGTTTTAAATGTAAAGCAAGAAGGGGCTTTTCAAATTCTTTTCTTTCTGTCACTGCTTATTGTATCCTTACATAAAATGTATGGTCTTTCCTGATGCATACAAATTAGGAAAAAACTTAAAAATACAAGATTCTTATTTCTACATAGTTTATATAGAAGCATCCCTGTTCAGAAAGTCCTAAAATGTGGATTCTTGATAAATATCATCTATGCTCTTCCAACTTTCCCAATGGGTTTAAGAAATCTTTCTCTCTTCATACACATGAGCTTAATCATATTTCATCAACTTTTTGGGGTATTTTTATAAGAGATCTGACAGTTGTTTTCTAATTAAATATTACTCATTTGTTTTTACTATGAAGGATAATTTTATTATGCACTGCAAAGAATATTGCAGTAAATCCTCTAAACTCAAATGTGTTCAGTTGTAATGGTACTTTTATAGAAAAGAAAGGTCACTTGTTTGATAAAAAAGGTAGGCAGCCTCTTTCAGTCATTAAAATAAGGATTATGTTGACTGCCTGTTTTCACATCCCCTTTATAAATATATATCTATAGTCACTCATTGGCAATATGTGATTTTGTTAATAGCCATTTTAAGTATGAAAAGAAAAGGGGAAAATTAATCTCAATTTTTAGATGAGATGTCAACACACTAAGTCCTTTTTAATCCTCCATGACATTAGTGGGTTAACTTAAGGGGCTCAGTGGGACAAAGCAGAAGTCAGCTGCACTGGTCATGAAAACCAAGAATTTTGGGCTGCCTTCCTTCTCTGGGGAGCTGCTGTTTGGCAGAGACTGTCCCTGCTGTCCCTGCCTGAGCCGTGTTGCAGCTGCTCAGCTGTCATGTCTGAGCCCAGGCTCATACTACCTCAATCCTGACTCAACCTGAACATGTGGCTTGCCGATTTGGCATGGGACATGCCTTGCCCCTGTAGAATTACCAAGCTATCACTGCACCCAAGGCTGGCCCTTACCACTGTCTTGCCCTGATACTGACCTTGAAGTGCTGCTTCAGTGACCCAGCTCTTTGTCAGATGAGGGCATCACCCAGCCTGTTCTACATTCACTCTCAGTTCCTGGCTCTCTCCCCAAAGGGAACAGCTGGACTTCAATCCTCTGCAAAAGCAAGTTAAGAAAAAAAACCCTAGCACTGTAATGCAGAGCATCATGGTATATTATCACTGATGGCAATCAGAAAGCAGATATTTTAGGAAGGAGCTAATTTTTCCATGGTATAATTTACAATAATGAACTATTTAAGGACTTTTTTAAGTTGGAGGTTTCATGATGACAGTAATGCTTGTATATCTCAGTAGAATGAACATGACCATATTGTTCAGTTTTCTGAAAACACTTTTCAAAACACTTTTAGCTTCCACATGATTATTTGGAAGTGTATTTCACTGCCTAATTTTGGTATTCAGTATTTCACAACTTTAATTTTCCCACAAAGTTAAACGATTTTTTACCTTAGAATTTTTTTCCAGGGTCTGTAAACTTGCATAATGGAGACTCCATCTGTAGTGGAGGATTTTAATTCCATTGTACTTCTAAAGTTATTTGGTTTCAATTTTATATGCACAAACATGTTAATGGGGGAATAAAAATGAAAGTTCAACTAGTTAGAAAAGTACTTCACATATAGTCATGCTTATGGTTTTGAACAGAAAGGACAGATCTTAGAGTGATACTAATAGGAGCTACTATGAAACTTCCTTTAATTAATGAATTAAGCAATGCAGCACAGATGAACAGGGCTTTTTATGTCTTGCTTTTATATATTTGCTTTTTATATTGGTTTTGATGAAAGAACATAATATACATGAAATAAATATATTCACTAACTACAGATTCAGTAGCAGAAGCAGCAGTCTGACACAAGCATCTCTGGTTTAACTTGATAGGCCCTTGAGTGAATGTTTTCTTTCTAGTACCTTCCTAGATTCTCTCCCGTGTACAAGGTTCAAAGCTATCTTCTAAAAAGTTGAGGAAGTTAAAGCATGCTTGTTTGTAGGAAGAAGAAATTGAATCATAATGCTTTTCCTTTCACCACTTCTTTTATAGGTGGTATAACTAGCTTTTTCTCGTTAATATGACATATAAAAATATTTAATGTGTCTGAGAAAAAACTATGTGGTTTGATACAAAGATTCTCCAATGTCATATTATTTCTTTTTTAAATAGGATCCAGTATTATCCTTTCTTTGAAGCTGTACACAGCAGCTGAACAAAAAGTACTTGAAACTTTGTAAAAACAGCAGATCTCCTAAGCCCTTGGAGTTTAATGGGGATGATGAAACATTTTCTTCTTTCTTGACAGTAACAGTTCTATGTCTTTTTCAAGTAGAACCAACAAACCAGCATGGCATATTTTCATCTTCAAGTCACAACACTTACCAGAAACAAGCAACAAGACCCTCAAATTACATTTACACTGAAGTAGCAGGACAAGTATAATCTAGCTATCAAAGGAATGGTAAACTCAAGTGCTGTAAATATTGTAAACTCAGCCAGGGTTTAATTTGTGTTGACTAGATTTAAATAGAAGAATAGTGATAAAAACAGAAATAGTCATTACCTACAACTTAAATACACTTAGTGTTACGTAACTCTTTCCTTGTATTGTAGATTTTGCTACAATAACAGTAAATGCTGAAAGTGTGAATACGTGATTACATTTTACACAGTTTAATGTGCTTTATATTTGTACAACAAAATGCATCTATATGCCATATGCATAGATGAGAAATAATGTGTAACTTCTGTGGACATGTCAGAAATTTAGTAGAACTCTTTCCAGTGACCAGTGTTTACTTTTNNNTGTACAATGGAGAGCTTGGTGATTTATATGATGAGATCAAGGAGAAGCTAGTTTAAAGATAAGAAAATACTCCTAAAGAAAATAGAATTCTGAAATAATGTGTTAAAATTTGTCTAAATATGAAAATAATTTTTGCTAAAATACAGCTGATGTTTTGTATAAAGATTCTTCCCAATTTTGTAACAGTAGAGTTTCAGAATACTAGTATAGGAAAATAAATGGAAATTCTATTATTGTTAATATTGAGCTTGATACAATCTTTTATGAAGTGTTCTCTGCAAGGTAACTCCATTCTCAGGGACCATAGGACATTGTGGGTGAAGACAGCATTGATAATTTAATGAAAATTATAATCCAGTATTTTAAATTATTAATTTATAATAAGCAGTCCAAACAGAATGAAATGCATGAATGGTAAGATGTGCATTTCATAAAGAAGACAGAGATGTGACTACTATACCTTTTCATCTGGTCAAATGGATGGCTTTTCTTAAAAATTGTACAATCAGGAAAGAATGTACAAATTCTATATGCATAGAAAGGAAAAAAAAATAGCTGAGGATGGAATATGAACTTCTGAGCCACTGTTATGATAGGGCTGCTTGCAGACTCTCCCATAAAGTAAGATGCAGATTAGAAATGCTTGCAGATTGCCTCATAAGGAGAAATACTGTGTTACTTCCCTCCCCCTCTCCTGAAACACCTGGACAATTACATGAAATTTTGAGTCCTGTTATCTCCCCACTAACTCTGCTACTTATATAGGTCTGTCATCACTTCTGTACTGTTTTTAAGAATTTGCTGCCAGCATTCAGCAAGAAGCCCTACGGCCTCAAGGAGAATCAAGGGACTGCAGGCCAAGTTCTTGCCCTGAAATAAGGCTTGGGGATGTAGTCAGCATGAAAAGCTGTTTTCTGCTTAAGTCAGCACTCAGGCAGGTAACTGTTAAAAAATTGTCCCAAAAAGTAGTTTTGTAAAAATTGTTTGCATTATTGAAGGGCAACTTTTCATTAGAGTATCATTTCCTAAATTTTAAATAAATTATTGTGGATGACTAAATTAATAACATCCAGTAAAACATCTAGTAGGAATAATTATTTGATTGTCAAATGGAATAACAACAGTTTTCCCTGCAGTGAAATCTCTACCACTGTAATTAGGTTATGTCATACTTTACCCTGAAGGGAATATTAAAACACAAGACCAGCCAGTTCCATCCACTGTATTTTTCTATTTATATCTTAGTGCTAAATTGCTGCCTTCATGATGCAGTAAAGACATCAATAATGGAGTAACAGCTCTTCTGTTGCTCAGTTAAGTTTGCTACATGGATATTAGAGTAAATACGGATCTTGTAAGAGAATTCTGTTGACTAATCAGAATTAGGTGAATCACCTAATTCACAATTAGGTGAATCACCTAATGGAAAAAAAAAAAAAAAAAAGAGTACCAGAAGAAAATGTTTTTTTAAAGTCTTCAGTGAATTAGGTGGATCTTAAAATGCTTGACATTTATAAAACAGAAAACAGCGGTAGCTTCATTTTCTCCCTGAAGTAAAGGTATCACTTGGGGAGTCTTCTGGTTCAAGACCCCAACTTTCTCTTCTTATGAAAATGAGATTACTCTGTAAAATAAGTTATATAAAAGTATAGGCAAAAGACATAGTCAGGAGAAGAAAAAGTGACAAGGGACTTTGCTTAGACTTCTGTTCTGTTTCATTTTCTTTTTTTCTTAAAATATTTTGTGGCGCTTTTGTGAGTGACACATAAGTAAACCCTCTCCCCAGTCTGAGATGGCTCCAATACAAGCTGAGAATGGATTAATAGAGATGTGGAACTTTTTTAAGTTACTGTGTTGCACCCTTATTAAAACATTTCCAGTCATTACCAGGCAGAGCAAGATCAGACACATTGACTGAGTAGTGATGGAAGACTCTGTATTGCATTATTCATTTTACCAAATATTTTTCACCCATAAGCAAATCTCAGCACACACAATTGCATCTGATCAACCCTTCCAATATATTGTTACAATAAAAAGAATTGTTTTTCAGGTTTGCCATCCTGTAAGTAACTCTGTGCTGACTCTCATTGACCAGCTTTTATGGCTGAAAGTTACACAGAGTTCAATATTTTCTTTGCTTGATGAGCAGAATGTTCTGTACCTTTGTTTTTTAGAGGAAAATTTGACCAGAGGATGTAAAATACTCCTTTTTTCCATAATGATTGCTCTCAAGATTAGTGTTCTGACACATAATGTTATCATCTAGATTACTGAAGCTGTCTGAAAAGGTCCTGTGGGGCTAAGGATATGGTGAAAGAAATTCTTGGCACCTTTGCATTAATTCTGAATAAACCAGGATGGAACCTTATCAGTGTGACACTGTAAGTATATAATACTAGTATGTTCTCTCAGAATCTCAGACCACGCTTTCTTGCAGTTTTTGTCTTATACTTTGTCTAAATTTGCAAGATTGTATTGATATTGACTGAGCTTTGTGATGTGAATACTTTATTTTCCCAGGTGTTAGAGTAACACTGACTTTTTTTTTTTCTTCACATCAGTTTACAATAAGAATTTGTTTATTTTCTTTATTATCTATGGTTCCTGATTAGAAAAAAAATGCATATCTGTTATTTCTTATGCTGTGGCATATGGCCTGCCACACAAACTGTGTTGGGAGATCATGATAGGATGGTAACTTTTATATTTTCCCTTCACAGTGTTATTTCTTTTAGTGATTGATCACTTGCAGACATGAAGAAGTTTTAATTTGAAATATTTTCTGAACAAATATTTGAATTTATCAAGTTAACTATATTTCAGTTCATCAAAATAAAAATAATGTGTGAACATACAGATATATTAAAAAGAGCTGAAAGTGATTTGTCAAGTTAAATATGAAACCTTTCAAGCTAATTGGGATAAAAGTAAAGACAAGGTCAAGGTGACAAAAGATAAGGGGTTTTGCAGCATTCAGGAGTGAGAGGAATTAATGATAAATTTCAGATCTTAGTAAGATACTTTTCGCTCCATGACAGCAGAAAAGCAGTGCTGAAATATGACTTCATGTCTTCTTTTTGCTTCTCTCTCCTGACAAGAGCAGTCTACTCTTAGCTAAGCTCTTCTGTGGCTGCTAGAAAAAGTATCAGTCATCTCTAATGAACTAACCTCCTTTGACCAGTTTTCTTACCCTGCAGAAATATCGTGTGATTTCAGTTTGCCAACAACCATCATGGATGATCAGATTTTTCCCTTTCTTGCTTCTGTCTATAAAACTCTAGCATGTTATGAAAACAGTGCAATATAAATAGCAGTTTCCCATCTACACCATGTGTTGGGAGAAGTTTTGCATCTCCTACAGTTCCTGTGTGTTCACGCACATACTAGGTTTGGTGCAGGGAAAGTGAAAGTGAAGAAAATCATTGTGAAAAGCAATAAAAGTATTTTCACTCTTAGGAGAAATGAGTTAACACCATGGAAAGGAAAGGAACCATGCTGGAGCAGCTCGTAAAGAAGTGCAGCCCATGGGAGGGACCCTACACTAGAGCATGGGAGTATCAGGATGGAGAGGAAAAGACAAAGCATTGTGAACTTACTGCAAGCCCCATTTCCTACTACTTCTGTGCTTCTGGAGATGGAGAGGGTGGAAGTAAACATTTTTAGTTTTGTCTTTGCTTCTCACCATCCTATTCTATATTTAATTGGCAATAAATTAAATTAATCTTCTGCAAGTTGAGTCTGTTTTCCCTGTGATGATATTGGTGAGTGTTCCCCCTGTTGATCCACAAGCTTTTCCACCTTATTTTCTCCCTTGTCCTGTTGCATAAGGGGACTGGGAGAGTGGCTGGATTGGGGTCTGGCAGCCAAAGTCAAATTCACTGCAGCAATGCATAAGAAAAATGTATTTACCCCTTCATGAAGAATCATTTCCTCTCAAGGCAGTAACATTAACACTGAACAGTCTGGTGTAAGGAAAACCCTTAACTGCCAGTTGTGCACCAACCCCCCATCATGTCATGAGCTGAGAATTTTATGCATGCTGAATATTTCTTAAATCTTACACAAGACAATACTGTTCTAATCTCTGCTGGAGTAGAAGTAGAAAGGTGAATGTTAAGATGCACTTTGCAGGTGATGAGGGAATCTTTCACTCAGTATTTGGTGATTGTGATTCTCTCATGTTGATCATCTAACACATTAAATATGAGATGAGCTCTGCACAGATCCCTCAGAAAATTTATTTTCCCAGGTTAAAGCTCTCTATTTGTGGTGATTTTCCTACAAGCTATAGCATAATCTTATGCTACCAGTTCTTATTCTTCCCATGATCAAAGAGATTGTGAGTAACAGCATATGGTGTTATTCACTATAGGCAAGTGACAATTGACAAGCCTGTCATGGATGTTTCCATATGTGCTGCCTATCCTGTATGTTGTCAGTCAAATAAGACATAGCCCCTGTGGGTACAAGCGGCTTTCACAAGCATGGAACACCTGCTAATGTGTTCACCCATAGTGACCACCCAATAACCCTTGTAGCCTGGGATCAAAAAGACAAAAGGTGTCTAACAGGTGTTATTTCCCTTGGCTCAACAGCAGCCCATACGTCACACACCACCACCACACACCACCAAAAAATTATTGTTATGTGATTAGAAAATTTATGTATTGAAGTGGCATATCACATATGTTTTACTGGATCCAAACATCCAGAAGTTTATGATTCTGGTATTACTAATCCTCAGATGGTGGTCTAAAAGAGATTATGTAGCCTTTTGCAAGAGACTGAATTACAGTTGTCTTTTCTAATCAAAATTATAATGATTTCTAAACATATTGGACATTACTGTATGCACTATGCCAATGTTTTGTAAGTTGGACTATCTATTATTCTATTTATTTATGTTTTAGAAATCTTTGGAATCAGGAATGGTCTGAAGAGAAACAAAATAAGCCTAGCCAATAACAACTAGACACAATGCATTCTTTTCCAGTTAAATGACTAGAAATGTACTTAGCAGGACCTCTATGTGGTAGCCAAATGTTGTAGAAAGACCCATGTGTGTGTGCTCATTAAGGAAGTAAGAAAAGAAAACTGCAAGTCTCCAATACTACTTCATTAAATAACTGGATGCATAGAATTAAAAAAACAGGCTGAAAAAAGACAAGAAAATTGGCATTTATATGCAAAATGATGTCTGCATACAAATGTATAGGACAAGTGTGTAAAAAAATTGACAGTTTCCAGAAAAAAAAAAAAAGTGGGTTTTTTAGGAAAAATAAAAGAAGAAAGTGAAACATTTATTCAATATAACAGTTACTTTATCAAAAGAAGTTGACAATTTCTTTAAAAGCATTATATTCTGACAAATTTCAATTAAAAAAGAAAGCACTGTATATGAAAATTTAGACATTCATTCCCTAAATCATAAGAGGTAGTAATTTTATTCTCAAATGCAATACCTCCTTACATTTCACTTCTTCCATAAACCATTTTTCATTTTTCAGATCCATGCCACTTCTTCTGTCTCGAACCTTTACATATCTTGGCTATTTTGATTTCTTCATAAAGTTTACTTACCTTTGCTGGTTTAGTATATTCTGTCAAAAGTTCTCACTTTTAAAATTTGATCAGATTTCAGATGAAAAAAATTTGTAGTCATTTGTTTGCAAACTAAGTAACTATTGAAATCAAAATCAATTTTGGTTGGGAGGAGTGTTTTTTTTGGGGGCTTGGGTTGTTTTGTTTTGTTTGTTTGTTTGTTTGTTTGTTTCTTTTAATGATGCCTTTCCATTGATTTTACATTCTTAGCTTTCCCTTGGTGGGAAATGGCCTGGGTACATGCTTTTGTATCCTTTGTGTAGTCTTCCTGTTCCTAGCTCAAAAGAGTTCAACACTGTTAAGCATGACCTATCAGGGACATAAATAATCCTACAAGACTATAGCAGTGCCTGACAAGAGACCTCTTTTGATCAAATGAGTTATCATATTTTAAAGCACCAAAACATGCCACCAAAAAAATCAGTATTACTCTGTTTTCCATTATCTGAATCTCCAAAGCAGAGAATAATGAGAAAGGTCGTTCCAGAAACCAATCAGTCGAGGATTACATTTCTTTAATAGAAATGTGGCTATAGTACTGGTCATCTGAGGACAGGATCTATGTTCTGGTGGCGTCAATGAATGAGGAATGAAATCTTTTGAATAGTGTTCTTCACTATGCAGACACAATCTGGAGGTCACCATCACAAAAACACAGTGAAGTGCATCTGTTACTGAAGATGTAAGGTGTATACTTCAGTTTGACTTCCAAGATTTAATTCATATATAGAGTTCCATACAGACTGCTTTAATTGTGCTGTAAGCTAATACACACCAGAATTACCAGGGATATGTGCTGTAGTCATGATGTTATATATATATTTGGGGAAAGTACCAATATACTTTAGCTGAACTAATAAACTTTAGTTCTTTGTTCTTGCGATCACAAAAGATCCATGTTGCCATTCTCAAAAAAAAAAAAAATAATCTTGCCAAATTTTCTGTTGTGCCATATTTTTTTTATCTGTCTTCTATCTAATATCTAGTCCTTTTGTGTTATCCTTCCTTCAATCAGTCCTTGAATTTAAATTGCAATGATCATTCTGAGTTCCTTTCTGTAAGATATTAGTCTCATTAATTTAATAAAATGAAATAGTAGTAGTATTATACACATAGCAAAGTAGTATTTCCATACTGTGCAAATTTAATTTAAATTTAATAAGCATACATAAGTAAAAGAGTAGAAAAATCACAGATTTTGGTAACAGATACTAATAGACTTGCCAGTGTCTCTGGTACAGATTTGATGACCATCTCAGCTAAGTACCTGGAATTTAACCACCAGTTCAAGGTGGAACTCTTCCTTAGTTGTTTTCCCAAATTCAGACAATTCCTTTAAGGATCTTGAGCTGAATTTTCTTAAAAATTAATCATCACCATAATAAAATTACTTCCTGGCTATGTTTAAAAGTATTTCACAGAATCACAGAATGATATGGTGTTGGAGGGAACCTCTGGAGATCATCTAGTCCAACTCCCCTGCCAGAGCAGGTTGCAGAGGAACATGTCCAGACAGGTTTTGAATGTCTCCAGAGATGGAGTCTCTACCACCTCTCTGGGCAGCTTGTTGCAGTGCTCTCCCACCCTCAAAGTAGAGATTCCTTCTCATACTTAGATGGAACTTCCTACGTCCATGTTTCTGCCTGTTGCCTCTTGACTTGTCACTGAGCAACACTGAAAAAATACTGGCCCCATCCTCTTGATACTCATCCTTTAAGTATTTATAAGCATTGATCAGATTTTCCCAAAGTCTTTTCTTCTCCAGACTAGAGAGACTCAAGTCCCTCGGTTGTTCCTCATAAAAGGTGTTCCAGTGCCCTTATCATCTAAATCATTTAAATAAAGAAAAACAGACATATGGAATACAGAATATAGAAGTTCCACAGCACTTTGTTATAACATTGCAAGATTTTTGTGTTTATAAAAATGTATATATATTTACATATGTGTATATATATATTTGATGAATATATATATATTCATATATATATATATATATATATATATGAAGGAGGCTTTTTATGTAACTTTTACATACATAACATATGACCCTGTCTATGAAACATGAATCTTGAAATGGGATTTCTTTACCTGTTTTGAATGCTAACCTGGAAAAAAAATGACCTTATCTTTAGGTGGAAAGCAGTTCTTTAATTATTCTTATTATGTTAGATTTCAGATACTCTTGCAAAACAACTCAGCACAATAGTTCCAAAACAACCTGTTTCCTTAGGGGAGGAAACAGAGGATTTTCTAAGCAATTATTAGAGGCATGAGGCCACCGGTTTATTAAAACAAACACCATAATATATCATCAGTTTAATTTACTAGATCTTTAGCAATTAAATTTACATGAAGAAGATTATTAGCAGTATAGATTAAAATTATCAGTATTAGATACTGCATGAAGTCTTGTTTGATTGCTGCATCAGTAGCAAGGTTTCAAAGTGAATACCATCCTTATCTCATTCATATATGCAGTAAGGTATTTGTGTGTATTTCAAACAGCTACAGAAAATGCAACCCCTGAGTAATAACATAATTTGTCTGCCAAGTTTATGCAATAGGATAGGACAAAATTACCTCTTTCGTTTTTTCTACACATCCAAAATTACAGTATTAAAATATTTAAGTTTAAGGGATCAGTGAGTGATGAGCAAGTGCTCTTTTAAATATTATCTCTCTCTTCACTTTGCTATCTGGGTGATATATAAAAAGTTAGCGTTCACCTGCACATATACTCCTCTAACAGCGGTATTTGCTATAAAGGCAGGCTATTATCAACTACTGCAAAACTGAGGAACTGAAGGAAAAAAACAGAAGATTATCCTCTCAATCCTGTCTACATGTGTTAAGTCAGGATCTTCGAATTCCAGACAGAGAAGTTAAAAAGCAATGGAATCTGAGCTCATTGAAACCTTGGCAGTTTGTCTCCCTGTGCTCTTTATTTGGCAACAGAAGTATGGAGAGGAAGCATCTGCATTCCAGGCATACTCACCAGTAAAGATACAATTGGATATTTGGACAATCTGAACTGTTTTTCTGAACAAACCAGAGGGGCTAGCAGTTGTGCTACTGACAGTGATAGAAGAGCAAAGAGGAAATGAAATTGCTGTTAACGTTCTACCCATCTGGGGGTATCACCTTACTTTTCACCATCATTTCCCCTGGACATTTCCTGATAAATATGAGGAGGCAAATTTCTCTGCAACTTCTCTCCACCTTCATCCGGTGGGAAAGTATCTTGTCTCCTCAAGCTGTGACAGTCATGAACACGTTAGCAGTCAGTACACCAAAAATATCTATGAAAAGATGGCTGGAGAGGAAAGTAGAACATGTGGAACCTGTGGAATCTAATGATGTCGGTAAGAAAACTTGAGAAATAATATCCCTTGTTCTACTTTAAAAGATACTTAATTAGTATCTCAGTTTCTGTAATACTGCCTATCTATCTTGATTATGTACATTAATAGCAAAAAGCAAAAATTCACTATTGTCCAAAATCAGACAAAGATAAAGTATTCTATTTGAAATTCTTGCTTAATCCTTTTGTTTTTATTTGATATTGAAGGATCAATTTATGTAAAAAAAAATGTCTGTAGGTTAAAAAGATGGTTGTTTTTTTTCTTGGTAGAACATTGTATACTTTTGCTGAGAATAGTGATGTAGAGCTCAAGGTCAAAGTCAGTTCTGTGCTGTTTAAGAGACTTCTTGTTTGTGAGTTCACAAACACTTTGGTCTTCTGGAAAAAAGATGCCTTGAGGTGGGGTAAGTAGTTAATAGTCTATTGTAACATCTCTATAACAGAGAATGGCAAACAAGAAAAAAAAAAAACC
>VZRU01011228.1:73161-93864 GCA_013398155.1 Pedionomus torquatus
ATCAAGCAAGATGGCATCTGATTGATGAAGTTAATATTAAAGTATACAGCTATTGAAAAGGCAGGGTGGTGACATGCGACCATAATGGTCAAGGAGGATCTATTCCTTGTCAGTCAGTAGTTTTATTGGCTTGAGTTTTTCATGTTTTCTTCCTCCAATCAGTCATCAGTGATTTACTAGAGCAGAAGAAAGCACAAAACCAAATACACCTATCTGCTTTGTGAAGATGGCAAGGACATGCAAAAATGCCCTGATGATCGAGTATATCCTTTACTATAGGACCATGAGGTCGCCTTTGTTACACTTAAAACTGTGATGTCACCAAGATAATCTGTATCTTTACACTAACAAAACACAAATCTTGTATCAATAGATGCAAAAGTCATGACTTAATTCATTCCTATATTATAACCTAATCATGCTGCAGCTCTCTGGGGAGAGAAAAAGAAGGGATGCTCATTTTTAATGCAAAATTATCCTGATATTGTGTCTGTCTTGTTTGTTCCCTCTAAATCACCCTGTGGTGATAAATCTGGCAATTTAGGGTGTTTCTTTGGCAGACTGGCAGACTATCCTTTGATTAGACAATTTATCTTTAACACACACAGAAAAGATGTTCTCCATGAACAATAGTTGGCAGTAAGGTACTTGTTCTGTGAATGCAATATTGTGCAGGTTAGGTAATAGACACAGAGAGTGAGATAAGCCAACACTAATGCTCTTTAATAAATGGGCATACTCTATACCAACAATATGTAGCCATCAGTATATGGACAAAAGGATGCTGTGGGATCAGGAAAGCACAGACATATTTTATTTGATATTAAATAAGATTTATCAAGATCTTCCTCAGTAAAACATGGTTTGTGTTACATATGTCCTGTAGAGATCTATAGACTAGAGAAAACAAGACGGATGCTGGTTATTTTATAAACTGTGTGAGACAAGTGGTCTGAAGTTACGCATGAATGCATGCAGATATAATGAAATGGCCCAGCTTTACATTAGAGCTATATGAAATATTAGTTACAAAATTTGAAACACTTTTAGATTCAACTCTCTCAGCTTTCTCAACAATGACAATGTAGAATGTTAACTCTATGCACTACTGCTGAAGACTTATTTTTCCTAGATTTGAGCCAAAATTTCAATAGTTTTTGGTAATCAGTGTTTGATTTTTACCTTACTTTGTTGGCTTTAATTCTAAAGTTGAAACTTTTCTGCAGGATGCTCTGTTGTCTGTGCCCATGCCATGTGCTGCACAGAAAAACTTAGCCAAAATATGTAAACAAATAAATAAGATCCAAAATTGCTATTGTTATATAAGTACTTGTCCTTCAAATTTTACTACAGCAAAAATGTCATTTTGTATCAAGCATAATAACACCAAAAGTGGATTTCATAAAATTTTATGTGACAAATACTGGTTGCCATTAAATCATGTAGGAAAAAAAATCTGAGTGAAATAAAATTTCACAAACTGAAGAACAGGGATTCATTGTATGAACGAAATGTATTTTTTTTTATGCATTAAATCCATGTAAATACATAAACAATTACTGAAAGAAGATATTTTGCTACATTGTTACAAGATGTTGTGTCAGATGCGTTGTGGCTTTGGGAAGGAGTTTCAAGGTTTTACAGCGCTATTCAACACCGTAAGACAACTGTGCCTGATTTAGAGCAGTCTCTCAAATAATATGATATTATTATATTTCCCCTTTATCATGACAGCTCTGGTCAGAATGGAACTGCATGCAAACACAACGATGTTACTACTATCATCAGAGATTGTTACTACCATTACAAAAGAATGTTTATCTACTGTGAATTGGTTACTATCACCATGCATACATCAACTGATACCACATCCTATCAACCATAACCAGTTTCTGCTCACATATCACAGTCACTTACATACACTATTATATTCAGTGAAAAGAATGATGGGTTGAAACTACTAAACTACTCAGTACCTGGGTGTTATTCATGGAACCATAGAATTGTTTGGATTGGAAGAAAGTTTTATCAGTCATCTAGTTCACTCTCCCAGCCATGGGCAGGGACTTCTTTTGCTAGATCAGGTTGCCCAAAAGCCCCATCCAGCCTGGCCTTGAACACTTCCAGGGATGAGCCATCCAGTTTCTATGGGCAACCTGGTCCAGCATCTAACCAACTTTACCATACAAAATATCTTCCTTATATCTAATCTAAGTCTACTTTCTTTCAGGGTAAAAACCATTGCCCCCCGCATTGTTATGTCAGTACAGGCCCTAGTAAAAAGTCTTTATCTGTCTTTCCTATGGACCCACTTTATTATCGTGAAAGGCCCAAGTAAGATCTCCTCAGAGTGTTATCTTTTTCAGACTGATTTTATCCTACATAAAGGGGTTTCATTCTCCCAACCCCTGCATTGAGGTTCAGAGGCTTGAGAGATGTGGGAAGAGAGATTGCCATTTATTATAACCCTTAAGCAATTCTGTTTTTTTTGCAATATCCTAATTGCAGCAATCATAAACAGGCCATGTAACATCCACAAAATGCATATGCCAACAAACTAGTTTTCATATGAAAACAAACACTAGTTTTCAGTGGTAAATTCTGGAGGTTTCCAACAGAAGTGGAAACACAGAAATTATATATAAAGCTTTGGTTTTGACCCTGCTTTTCCCTTTATCTCTAGGACAAACAGGCTTTTCTAGGAAGCTTGCAGATATTTAGTAATAAATTGTGGGACAGTTTTCAGGTTTTAAGCTGGTTTATCAGCTGACCAAGAGGGAGACCTTGAATGTGTAAAGTGACTATGATAAACAGATTTTGGGTTATTCCATGATGCATTATTTGTAAGTTTTAGAGAGGTGCCAGGATTCTTTCCTAGCCATGTCTACTGTTTGCTGTTATCATACCATGCTCTGAAGGTAGAGACTCTATACTAAACAAAGTTTGGAAGATAATAACTGCCATTAAAGTGACCAACATGTCCCTTGTAATATGATAATAAAAAGGTTGTATTTCCAAAGTTCATGTTATATATGAATTTTGTATTACTTAGAGAACTGGAGTTGCATTTATTATTAATAAATTGCTACACATAATAACAGTTCAAATATCTGATATATAATACATTTTGACTTGCAATTTCATACATGTTGTTGTATAAGCATTAGTGTTTATTTAGTACGGTAGTAGACAGTATCTCATTTAGAATACTATAGTATTTCATGATTCTGTTATATTTTGATTATGAATATATGGTTAAATATTTTGTGTACTTCAATTACAGTGCAAATTCATAATATTAATGGAATTATTGTTTACTATACAACAATTAGTTTGGAAGGGGTGGTGAGGTGCTTATTACTTAACAGCTGAATGGCAATAGCATGAAATTGAGCGCCTGTATTTGCAACTTCTTTGTATTCACCTCCTCCATTCCTAATGTGTATCTGGCACTGCTGCATTAAAAACAAAACAAAACAAAACAAAGCCCTGTTAGACAAAGCCCTGTTAGACAAAGTTGACAGGAGATTAAGAAAATAAGATTATATTTGAGAGAGAATTACATCCTTGGAAGAACTTCCTTCTTTTTAGCATCTTTCTTGGTTAATAGTATGTGTCTCGGATAACCTGTTGGGCACCTCTCAATGTGTTGTAAATAAGCATAGTTTCAGAGAGAAAAATTATTCGTTTATCAATGGCCAGTCAACAGTCTGTTCATTAATGCATTTCAAAGTCTTCATTGGAAGCTCTGTTTCCAATGTTCATTCTCCATTATTTCAAAATCATCAGGTAAAAAAACAAACAAAAAAAACACCAAAAAACTAACCAACCAAACAATAAGAAATAACATATCTTTTAAATTTCCTGGTGATTCACAAAGAGAAAGCAAATCAAATTCTAGAAGCAAGTACCATTATCATTACATAGTCTTCTTATTTCTCAGTATTTTTCCCCACTGAATAGTCAAAATTTCTATCCTGAAGTTCAGACTGTATCACAACCTTAGTTATTAGGTTCCAGAGTAATCATGTACTTCACTTCCACTTTGGCCTTTGAAACAGGTATCTTCCAACACAATCATGCCATCGTTGATTCAATGTAGGGAGACTCATGAGTGAAGAAGACAGAAAATTCACAGGATCAGGACCTAGCCTGTAGCACTCATGCCCACAGATACTGAGAATTCCCACATGCTTTGCATTTTTCAGAACCAAGTATAGAACATGCTTTTATTTAGTTTTCCCCTGGTAAAGTGTTTTCAGTAGAAGATACAGAGTCCTTCTCCCTACCATAGATAAATGCACACCAGCACTGCCTTCCTCCTCCCCCTCCAAAAAAAAACCTAAAACCCCACCCCAATTAATTAAGCTATATCTGTTAGAGGGTAAGAATGAGAAAGACAAAGAAAAAGAAGAATCATATCTGCTGTTTCTTCTATTTTTAAGTACTCCTGAGGCATTTTGATTCTATAGTGATGAAGCTATATATGTATCTAGATAGTTAATTCCTTAGTCCTCTAAGGGAGTCACTGGAAAATAAATGTTGATATACGATTGACCCATAGACATACTGCCTCTGGCAATATGCTATATAAATGACATCATGAGATCTAGGGAAACAGATCACAGATTTTAGTATCTGACACTTCACATTTTGTAAATTTATCCCTACATATTTCAAATGTTAATTGGGATTATAAATCTTTCTTTGTTTAGGTGAGGTTGGGCTTCATCTCCTTGACAGTAACCTAGTATTATATTTTATGCTTACACAATTGAAATTACAAAAATCAGCATGAGTTGGAATGGTAAAATTGCATGTTAATTGTAAATTCATTAAAACTGACACTTGCTCTGACATGTGACTGCATAAGCACTGTGGTGGTAAAGTACTAGCAGTGCTTTTTTGACGCTGCATATATAATTAGACAAAAATTGCTACCTCCTGTCAGGGTTTCTGTCTAACTATAGGGTATGTTTTCTACCTCTTTTGTTAATATTGCATTTATGAGGGTGTTTTATTGTTCCAACCAATAACAAGTAGAATTCTGAAATAAAGTGGAAAGAAATAGGCTAGTGTCATTATTGTTGCATGTATAGCACAGAAAATAAAATGGGAAATATTGTAATTGGAACACACAGATTTGTGCTAAATTCAAAGGACTGAATTAGTGACAATGGCCAGATAGTTAACATTTTTAAGTTTGACTCCCTGAGGGGTGTCAAGCCATCTTTCTGACAATACAGCATTCTTCTCAGAGATGAGTAGACAATGAATTATAAGATAATTTAAAAAAAAAATAAAAAAAAAAAAGGAGGAAGAGAGAATGAGCAATCACAAAATAATAAAAACCAATTATTACCATCTAGTAGAAGGCATAACTTTAAATACAGCTGGGTTGTAATGCATGTCAGGGAGACTTGAACAATTTTAGAATCTTAAGAGACCATATGTGGGGGCAGGCAGTGGGAGGAATGCAAAACTTGTGGGTTTAAAAAATAACAACAGAAAACCTGTGGTGAAGTTCTAAAAAAAGATTATGTTAATTTATGATTCATTGCCAAATGCTACTAGAGATTCATAGCACCAATTAAATCAAGTGTTCTAATTAAAATGTGGGAGTGTTTTAATCTATGGAAGTTGTGGGAAGTTAGAGACAATGTGTTTCTCTAAACCACTTAATAATTTTAAAATTTCAAGAATGAGAACGTGTTAAAAAAAAACAAGAAAGGTTTTGCAGTAAAGTCATAAAATCATAAATAAGGAGAACAGAGCTATCACTGCTGTGCATACAGTTTTGACTTTGTATTACTCATTGTGGGTTTTTTTTTTTATCTCAATGTTTTTAAGATCAAGGATCCATTATCCCTGTATAAAGTTTGTACTCAAGAATTTCCCAACCAGACTGGTGGGAAAACTAGATCTATCCTGATGCACAAACTTGAGCTCAAATATAATATTGTAGTGTTCCATGGAAGCTCCACACACAGAGGAGACACACCTAGAGAAGCACCTCAACAGGGAGAAACATGAGCACAAGATGTGCAGCATCTGTGTGTAGAAATTAATCTACAATCTACAATGATCTTCCTTATGTCAAGGTTTTTATGTCGAGAAGGAAATCAATTTTATCAGTTTTTCAAATTGCCTGGTGTGTCCAGATTTGTCTGGTTCTAAAAATGTCATTTGGATTTTAACACTCAATTTAAAAAAATAAATAAAGAAAACTCCAACAAACAACATCAAATTAAACTAGTTGTTAACTGTGACATTTTCCTCTCTTTAGACAAGAAGGTCCAAAACTAGATACTCATATTTATAAAAACTTTGGTTCATGTAACACACCTTGGCAACATTAGATATTTAGTAAATTTTTTGTCTCAATGCTTAGTTACCAATTAGCATAATCTACAAATTTCTTACAGGTCTCAGCAATTGGATTTAAATTCTGTAAAAAGCTTTACTTGGTTTTACCTGAAGCTAATTTGAACCAAACTGACAGTCACTAAGCTATTTAATTGCTTTGGTATTGCAATTTTAAAGTAGGAGTAGTGAAATGTTTTTGCAGATATCATCACCCCAAGATATACTTTTAGGACATTCAGATAGAATTACTAATCCAGAAAACACAAATCCTGCACCCAAATGGATCTTCATTTTTTAGAATGGGGCAGTTCAGCATTTGGTAATGTCACAATCTGTATGACACGCATGTAAACTTTAGTTCTCTGGTATACAATAGGATCATGGAAGGAGTGCTTAAATTTCATGGATCCCAATAGGCTTTATAAGTCCAAAATAACATCACATACAAGTAATACAAAATTATAAGTACAAGAAATATCTTGCCTGAAAAGGCTGTACTATCTCTGTTTACATTTGGAGACCAAAAAAAATTCTCAGATTTTCCTTGATTACTTAGAATTCTTAATGAAATTCGTTAAGCAACTAAAACATAGCCACATAAATTATTATATTCTATAAGTTGCACAGAAAAAATGTCATTATATGAATAACATAAATAACATAGTAAACTGGAAATCCACCCTAAAAGCAGGAAAAAAATCAAAAGCACTTTTGCTGTAAAGTAGTAGTGTAAGAGTTATTTAAATGGATTAATATATATATAGCTTTTTATATCAATACTAACATTTTCTTACTACAGTATTAATAATGATGAAAATTAAGAGATGAGATTGCAATTTCTCTTTGATTTGTTTTTGTTGATTTTGCTTTGCTTTTTACCTTTCTTTTTCATGTTTCAAAAAAAAAGGACAAGGACAAATTAAATATTTTTAGTAGGAGAAAAAGGTTCTGAAACACCCATTCAGAGACTCAAAAGAACCATCAGACATACAGCTGAAGTGGCAGGGGTGGGAGAGACAAAAGATGAAAGGTGATGAGGGTAGTAATTAATACTAATTTGGTTTATAAGGTTCCATTGCTCTCTCTACTCAAGTCCCTGCTGGAGGATTTGTGGAGCTTGACACCGTAATTAAACAACCGAAGACTCAACTGAAAGTATTTACAAAGTGTGAGCAGTTCACAAACAGCGTTCCTGAGGCCTAGAGACAGAGAGAAGTGGTAGTCAAATATCAGGTCTGCATTGCTTACATCCAGCAAAAAAAATACTTGTTCCTTTGAATCTGAAGGCCCCCTAAAGGCAGGTAGCTATCTACACTCTATTAGACAACAAACAAACAAACCAACAACAACAACAAAAAAATCAAGGCACAATGTTAGGAATCTGCTCAGAGTCTTAAAACCCTGAGAACAGAATTACAAGGTCTTGGAGACTAAAATTAAAGGAAAATGGTGAATGGTTCTGAGGTAGGGACATCTCAGCAGAAGCAGTCAGAGAGCCAGGTGAGACCCCCCAGAAAAAGGAGACATTCATCATACAGGATAGAAAATTGCAGTTCCTGTTGTAAAGACAAGTTTTCATTTTGTCATTAAATTAGTAGAACTGTTCTTTTTTTTTATTTTATTTTATTTTTTTGTTAGATTAAAAATAAAAGGGTACATAGGAAGTTTGGGGGTTGAATGTCTGTGGCACTCATTTTGGCTGCCAAGAACACTACAAGTCTTCAGAGAATTATGTTATATTCAAAAAACATAGGTATTTCATAAGGACAGAACTGTATATACTTCAGAATTACAGACAACATCATAAGCAAATGAAAATAACCTGCCAGTTCTGAAGCATGTGGAAAATTTCATGAGCATCAACAGGTCCATAGACCCTAAAGCATGACCATGCTTTTAAGGAAAATTATGCATATGACAACCTCTTGCTCATTATGTGTGTTTTTATTGTTTGTTCAGATTAGCGCCTTTACTATTGCTGAGGGTTTTCTATTCATATTGCTAAGACTCTTTATTCATGTGCTGGTAGCTTCTAGGCATCACAGCAACAATCCAGCTGCTCTGAGCACTGATAAGTAAACATATAAACAGAAGATCATTGTCTTATGATTATATTATTTTGAGACAAAAAAAAAAAGTCCCTTTTTACTTCTAGAAGCATTACAGAGCAACAATACCTGAGAGAAAATGATATAAATAGAATTGTGTTTGTGTAGCACCAGTACACTATATTGGAAGAGGCTGGGTACACATGAACAGTCCTGCTGAGTTTCAGTAGGATAAACCTCTAAGAATAAATGTTCAGCAACACTAAGAAACCACCCTAGTCATCTGTTTGAATGCAGCTGTGATAGCATAAACTGGAGGATTTGCCACATTTTAGTGAGATTGCAATTTGGACTGCTGAGCTTTCATTGCCAGAAGGGATGTCTGGGAAGCATTGAGCTTATCTTTACTTTTAAATGCAAATTGATGGATAGGAGTAGAGAGTTCTCCTTTCTCCCAAACCAATTTAAGATTCAGATTTTAAAATTATTCTACACAGAAGAACCAAATAATGACAAACAATTCTTTATTGGTGGCTAGTTTGAGTATTCCTGCCTGAATGGAGCTTCAAAAGCAATCAGATATTCCTTCTTTGACAGACCCTACAAAAGTTTATTACACAGTAGAGACATTAAACAATCAGCCTTGAAGATTAGGCTCTTGAATTAATTTCTAACTCACTAAATATACTGCAAGTTCTCAAAAGTTATCAAAGTTTTACTAAGGTTAGAGAACTCTTGGAAGCTTAAACTGGAGAAGACGTGATGTGTAGTCTTACAGACCTGCCATTTCTGAATAAAGCAGCAGTGAATGAGTTTTTTGTTAACAAGTATATAAAAAAAATGTCCAAATAGTATAATGAAAATGCAACTGCATAAGAATTTTTTTTTGTGGTTTTCTGTTTGTGGTTTTCCTCCCACATCTGTTTGTGGTTTTCCTTCCAGCAAGTGCAAATGCAGTATTTTTATGCATTTTTTATATGCATTTTTTTATATGTATTCTGACATACTGTAAATGAAACATTAAAATTTCTAAGCAAAGATATTAAAAAAAAATATTTTTTTTTGTTTAACAACAAGTAAATTTTCATGCTACGAAATATTTGCATAAATTCTTTTTTACTTGAAAATGCTAAAAAATCTTTGTTTAGGCTAATGGTATGTGACTGGCTTTTACATTTTATTTTATTTTCATTTCAGAGGTGTTGTCTGTCTAATATGCAAAAGTTTAAAAGTTAACAAAATGCACAAAATTATATCTTGGCATTTAATAGATTGTTCATGCTAATCTGAACAAATTTTATTAAGAAAAAAACCTAATTAGTTTTGCAGTTCTGGATTGCAAGTGTGTCTTTATACTCATTAAATGACAGAATTCCTAATGATCAATTTTTTTGATTACTCTAGAATAAAATATTTCTGCAGCATATGTTTTTCATACATTTGTGGTTTTAGCAATAATACTTTTCTATATAAACACCTGGTCATCCAGCATCTTAAGATTTTTGCAAAAGGATTATATATTTCAATAACAGTATTCACTCTAATACTAAACTTAATTAATTTAAAATTAGAAAAAAATACTATTGTGTTGTTTATGTGTATTCAGAAATCACCCAGTAGAGAGGAGACATTTTCTTAATCCTCTAGTAAATCACTAATTATAAATTGCTATTGAATTTGTCATTTGAATTTGCAAATCTTTTGTCTTATAATGTATATTATTATCAGAATTAAGTCAAAAAGTAAATATATTTTTATTTTCCCAAGTTCTTGCTTTCCTCCTTTTCTTCTATCTGATATAATTTTTTTGTTAAAGTGAATTTCACAGAGACCATGGGATAATGCAGGCTGGCTAGGATCTGTGGAGGCACCTACCCAGAGCAGGCTTAGCTGCGGGGTACAACCAGGCTCCTCTAGGGTTCTCCGAGGTTGGTGTCCTCTGTCAGTTCTTCCAGATCCCTTATAGGAATTTTGTGCACTCCACTTGCCAGGACACACCCCTGAGGTACCCATCTTGTTACCTACTTTCACTGTCTCCAGTATCTTGTTGCCATTATCTATCCTCCAAGCCAAGTGGACTCACTCCATCCTTTTCCTGTTTACCAAAGTGAGTCATTTCTTGTACCCTCCTTTTCTGCACTGGAGTTCTGGCACGAGTTTCTTGTTTAGACAAGCTAATCTGTTGATACATCTACCTGTATTCCTGAGACAGACAATTCTTGCATCAGACTAACTGACCTCTGCTTTTCAGAGCTGCCTTCCCTGCTACCTCCTATCCCTAATCTGTGAACAGCTGAAGTTTGCTCTAAAAGTAGATTCGGCCCTAAAGTCCTCCCCTTCTGAACTAGACCCTGAATGCTACCACTATATCCAAGAGAACCGTTGATTGTCGCACATCTAGCAGGTTCTCCTACATTAGTAAAGCTAACCATGGGCATAACCAGCTGTGTGCCACTCTTGGTTGGACTATTCATTACCTGTGTCAGTCTCCAGAAATCTTGATTGTTTGTGTTCCTGGGAGATGGTTACACTTGTACTGTTCTAACAACTAAACTTATCATCAGGTCAATGGCATCCAAAAGAGGAGAAAGAGTAAACCACTCATTGGATTTTTCTTTAGTTGTAATTCATGGATATAATAAAATAAAACAACACAATACAACAAATCCTTACTATATAAAAGGCCAGTGGTTTAATCTAGGTTGTAAATGTCATTTAATGTATCTAATACACAAAGCCTCAAGCAGCTAATTATGATGTGCTTTAAAGACCAGTTAGAGTACTTTTAAATCCCATTATAAAGTTTCTGGAATTTAAATACTTCACAGAATCAGATTCTTAGTCTCAGTTTTAAAATTAAGGTTGCTGAATGCTAGTTAGTAGTCCCATGTTGTCATCCTGTGTCTGTCCGTATGATCTCTACTGTGAGAAGAGAGGTCACGGGACTGAAAAAAAAAAGTTGACAGCAAAGACAGATGTTTTTAATAAAGGTTAGAGAGATTTCAAGAAACACTTTAAAACATAAATAAGAGGATTGAATTTAAATGTAGAGGGATTTTGCAAATTGATTTGAGAGCCAAAAAAGTTGGAAAATATATTATCAGCCCAAGATGCCATGGGGATTATACTGATATGAAGCTAAATCCTTTTGATGCCAAATGAGCAGAATAGTGAACATGATGAAGGTGAATGAAGTTATTGGCATTCCAGAATGTTATCAAACTTCTTGAAACAATTAGAGAAACAAATCCTAGCAAATGGTTTGTATTGTATGTTGCATGTTGTTCAGTCAGTGTTTAACTCACCTAGCAAACCCAGTGAGAAGTCACTGTAGGGAAATACACTTACTCTCATTGCTTTCCTCTACCAGAGTTCAGTTCAGAATTAAGTTAACTAGTTAACTGACAACTGAGAGATATCAGCAAGAGAAATATGGGACATCCTGAAAGAACAGAACACATGAATCCCAAATAGACGAACTTGATTCCTGAATTAGGCTGGCATAGTTCTGTAAAAATTCAAGAGAAGTCCAAAATTATGAGGTTTGCAGTATCTACAAAACAACTACCTTTTAGACATAGCCATGGTAATTATTTTGCTTACCTTCACCATTACTCTGAGGGACTAGAAGCTTGTCTGTGAACTGCACCTGAAAATTTGCCTTCTCTGAAATGTAAATCTACTGATTTTCTACATAGTATTGCAAAGTGCAAAGCACTTCTGGTTTGTAATCATTATAATTTCTTTGCTTTTGTAATAAATTATTATGTTTATGTATCCTGCAGCTGCATGGGGAGACATGCAGTTGGAGACTGTATTTTCCTTTTCATTTTAGTTGAACCAGAATGCACAGATGCCATGGGCCTAGCAGTCCCAGTGCCAGCCTGAGGAGGGCAAAAAGTCTTGTCCTGGCCATACCGGATGGGGATAACTTCTCTGGGGCTGCGCCAGTGTTCTGTTACTTACCTGAGGCAATAGGAAGAGCCTGAACTGAAGTTTGTAATTGTGACCTAAATAATGGATCATAATGCACAAAATTATTCATTATTACATAAACTACCAAATGAAATGTCTCCTTTGTCAGCACATATTTAGCATATTAGGAGTATTTAACACTGGTGTTCCAGAACTCTACAGTGCTAGATTAAACTTCTTTCACACAGTAAACTTTTCAAAACTTAATTTATTTTAATAATGTTAGTTAACTGGGATTGGAAGGGGTTTATTCACTATTGATTCTTTGTAATTGAACAAGCTGTTCATTAAGTAGTCTAGAGACTCTGGTGTCTTTTAACCACTCATTTTACTGTACTCTACTCTCATGATACAATTTAAAGAAAAAGTCTCTTCTGTTAGTACTTGGACTGCTGAAGGTTAGACTGTGATATTGAGGGACCTTGTCTAGAGACACTTGTGGGCCTGATTCTGAGCTCATAAAACTGTTGCACACCTGGCCTAGCATTAATGACGCTAGTATAGAGGAGCATGCAATTAGGGACTTAAAAGACAAACCCAACCATTGTCTTTATTGTACCTTAAATTTTAAGACTTAAAATTAATGACTTTGAAACTTGTAGTTTAGTTGCAGTCTGGTGGTCTCCCTATGTGTGTGAATTTTCTGTATAACACCATGTATTCTATCACCCTCTATCATACATAAAAGAGTATTGAAACCTAAACTTAATAGGTTATTTCTCAAACAATTGATCAAGACATGCTTAAGTGTTGTCACCTGGAAGAACATGCAAAACATTGCATATATCTGCGATTCATGGTTCTAATCACATTTCATAAGAGTTGTTTGTACACTTGCACTTTCTTCATACACTCATTTTATGGGACCTTGCACAAACTTTTGTAGGAGACGTCCTAAATAGGTAAGACAATGCAAAAGAGTATGCACAGGGAATATTTTTCTAGTGTCAATACAAGTAGAACTTCAGTGAAAATAAGAGTAGAAATGCTTAATTTTCCTGCTAAACTCCTCTATCTTCTTTCAGTTCCAATTTGTTTTTTATAGTCAGAATTTTTGAGACAGAGGAATCAAATTTATCTGTGTCCTGTTTGCAATCTGACAAAGTATATTGGAATTTCTGGATAGTATGCTACTCTAAATCCAACAGTGGAACTCAAAACCAAAATGCTAAATCTTTTTTCTATCAAAGTTACTTGAAATGTGTAAGAAATCTCATAACAATAGCAATAAATTTATTTATTACTTTAAGATGTGTCAGGCAGAAAATAGACCTTATGTAATCTTCTGCAGGTGGTTTTGGATGATATGGACAATAATTAATTATTGACCATAATTTGTCCATAATTTCCATAATGTCCAATCCATTAATTAATGCGCCCTGTCAATAATATATAAGAGCAATAAAAACTGTGATGTACAGACATGGAATTTTTAGAAATATTTCACTCTAAATAATCAAGAAAAACATTGCAATGGGTAAGTGAATTGTTTCCTGATAATGAGTTTTACAGTTTGGAAAAGTATCAATAGGAAGTTTTTTGAAATTATATTTACAGAGAGAATTGTTGATAGGAAATTTTAGTGTGGAACTTTTTTCAAAAAACTAGGCATTTTCATCTTCTGAAATGCTTAATGAATTTTAACTTTAAAATATTTTTTTTCCTTGGCACATCATTATAGTATTTTTCCTATAAAACTTTGAAGCCACTCTATTGAGTATGCAAAGTCTGCACCACATCTTAAAATATTGCTTTCTTAGGCAATATTTTCCCAACAGCAGTGTCACTTTAGATTTAATTTTGCTCATCCATAGGCTTTAATGTTGCTTCACCATCATTATACTTGCCAACACCAGTACTGGCACTATATAGCTGTGTGAAACTGTATCACTTACTTAATGTCATAGCAAATTGCTGAAAATACTGATCATTCAGACCCAGGCTGTGCAATTCCTTTCATCTATTCTCTTTACAATAAAGTTTTGCTTTGACCCAAATTTTCCTTCCCTCCCTGATAGATCTAGTATTGCAAATCATAGACTTCTAGACTGCTGAATCATGAAAACAGGTTTGTATGAAGGTTATTTCCATAAACAAGAAATGGCTGTTACATTTATCTGTAGGTACATCCACTATCTCCCCCCCCACACCTTTTCTCTCTTTACCTTTTTTTCTTTTTTTTTTTTTCCTTTCTTCCTCTGATCTTTTCCTCTCTTTACATCTCACAGTTCTTGGTTGTGTTCAAAAATACACATTATACGTGTCAAATTTTTGCTAGTATTTTTATTAATGAGCTAGATTTAGAAGAAAAGTGAGATAATTCCTACTCATGGAAAGTTTTCTACAAATCCAAGTAATAATTCTTAGAGAATTTTGTTCAGTTCTGTCCTGGTTTGAGGACAAGTTCCTATGCATAGATTTATGGAAACTTCATAAGTTTCTTTTTGGTCTTTATGTTACGTTAGGGAAATAGCTGATGAACTCCTTCTCAGTATCTCAACACATTTACTTCTTCCCATGTGAAGGGATGACTCCAAGAACATTGATACTTTTGCATTCCCTTTGCATTCCTTTTAATATTACATATTCTTTCCTATGAATAGTTCAGCTGATATTCTATAGAATTAAATGGAAAAGTTGCCAAGAATACTACAAGTTATGAGTCTGAAATTTTAGTGGAAAATGAGAACTCCAAGTTCTGTACTGTGTACAGCGTGTATCTGAAGATATTACAGTTTAAGCATAATGTCATATCTGCAGATATCCATGGATTTCTGCAATGAAAGGAATAACAGAGGTTAGAGCATGATAAACAGTCCTGACTCCAATTACAGATACAAGAGCTAATAGAAAACACCAAAGTGAGAATGAATCTTAATTTAAATAGGCTATTGAAATCTAATTGAAGAATTAGGAGAAAAACTGAAAATAAATTAGCTTTTCACCAAAAATTGAATTATACAGAATAACTACTCCTATTTTCCAGACAACAGGAAACCCTCTTAACAAACATGCCTCTGGTTCTCTAAAATAAGTATTTTCACTGAAAATTTTATTCTTCATTTTATTTGTCTTTTTAAAGTATTTTTTTAAACAGAACATTTTAAGTTGCACAAGTTTGGTATTGATTCTAATGATATAAAGTTTTTGATTTTAATTTGTGGAGGAATTAGAGACTTACCCATTAAACCATAAAATTAAAAAGTAAAAGAAATCAGATTAGTAAGCCAAAAAGGAAGACATTTTATGGTTCATGAAGACATGATTTGATATATAAAAAATTCAGCATGTATTATATTAGTCCACAAATTAAAAATAACATGCATATCTGACACACATTCCACCAGGGATATAACCGAAGACTTTTCTATCTTTAAACCATTAGTATAATAGAGAAGAAGGTCATTATTAAAAGACCACAAAGAGAATTATGATGTTTTTTATCACAAGGTACATCATTATCTGCCTTAAGGAGTTCTGCCATCAGTCATCTCTTTTCCCAAATGTATCACCTTATCCTCTCACCTTCAAAGTTTTACTTTATTTTTAACAGTTCACTTATTTCTAGTCAAGGATATAAAGCTTAAGACACATCTTGTAGGAATTAGTGAAAAAGAGGCTTTAAGGTGAGAGCAACATTGTTTTTTCCTGTCATTTCAGAAACCTTAAGTTATCTTCAACCTATACTCCAAGTGTATAAGAAATTCAACAAAAAAATCAGTGGGTGGATTAATGAAACACTTATCAAGCTCTTACCAGGTCTTCTGCTTAAGAACAGAATGAGGTTATTAATTTGGAGACCTATCTTGTTCTTACTAAATTAAATGGTAAAATCTTACTTTTTCTTCAGTACTGCAGGCCAAGAATTTAAATCCGTAATGAACTACAATTGATAAAATTTCACTGCATGTTTTAATGCACACAAAAATCCCTGGAATTTTTCAAGGCCTACAGGAATGTCAGTATTTGATATACTGGTCAGATGTGTGGTCTGGTCCAACAGGCTTTCAAATCTAACACAACCACTTCAGTGAAAGGAATAAAAAATATGCAAACGTATATTGATGCTGGATGCACGGTCCTCATATTTATTCTCAGGTTAATCATTAACAGTTACAAATCTCCTTTGACCCGAAGACATGAAACTAGTTTTCCCCTTTTCTGTCTCCTCTGCTAGTAAGCAGTTGCCTAGCCAGAGCTAAGCATGCTCACTACAATCACAGTGAACAGTTTTGTTCCTTAGCTATTGATTGTTGCTCTACTGAAATAACAAAAAAACAGCAGTTCTGTGAATTCAAAGATGCCTAAACAAAGGTTTAGAGAGAGGAACACAAGGGGAAATACCTTTAGATTGTCAGCTCCAAACCCTCTGACTCAAGCTCTTTAGTTTAAATGTTCAAGATTTTCACCTGATGTTATTAAAAATAGATGTAATTATTTTGTGCAGTGTGATATATTAACATAATGAACACATTAATATATAAAAAGTCACAAATAATGATGAAAAATTATGGCATTCAGTCACATAGGAAAAAATTCTTTCAGTGATGGGGTTCCAAAGACCCATTTAGTTCCTTCATCAAAAGTAAAAAAAGACAATTAAGAACATTGTGTATAACATCATAGTTTGAACTATTAATTTTTCTTCTTAAATTTATTTTAACAAAATTCTAATAGACATAAATAATATTACCAACATATTTTGAAGTAAATACACTTGCAGATATGGTTGTTGTTCTATAAATGAACATAGTTATTGTGTAAATATAAATGTCCTAAAATAAAATGATGTCTTTTTCTTATAAGTACATTCTGTTATGCTTCCTGAGCTAAGTCCCTACCCAGGAAAAAGTCACATAATGACCCATAAGACGTTTGGCTCTTGGATGTATACCTCATCCTTTATATACAAAGGAACTCCATTTCAGCAACCTGAAAATGTAAGATTATTTCACCAAGCATATTTTTAGGTACTTTGTGTTCCAAAGGTAAGAGACACCTTCTCAAAGATCAATTTACCTCATTTTGTAAGGAAGATGATTTGTATATGCATACAATTCTTTATCAGTTTCTCTTATCATATGCAAATTTTGAGTAGAGTACAGAAACAGGTTTTGGACACCAGGCAATTATGTTTTACACACAGTGAGAAGAAAAATATGTATTATCTTTTCCCTATCACATTTACACCAATCTGCTTAAAGATATGTTTATTGGGAAAATGTATTTATTAGTACTGTGTATGTTTTCAATTGACTGTTTTTCTTCTTCCTTAGAATAAAGTGTTGTGCTCTGACTGGTGTGAATAAAGGAGGTAAAGCTATGGGGAGTGTTTGCTGATGATGCTGCATCACACAAATTAATGGGGTGAAGATACAAGGACTTCAGAGCTGCTTGCAGGAACATGGTCTCTGCAAAAAGGGTGTGTTTTGCCTTCCAGATGGTTACAAATTGCTGTCATCTTCTCAGTTTGTTGCAGAAAATGTTAAGATTCTGTCCTCAAAAAAACTTCTTAAAAGGAATTTCAAAAGGATTTCTTGCTGTGTCCTTTTTCATGTATTTTCCATTCTTTTTTCTCTCATAACTTATATTTTGGGATGGGACAATTCAACCTGTTTGTGTTCATTGTGGTTATAAATACGCTACATGCCAAAATGTTTACTGCTTTTCTTTGGAGATGTTATTCCATGAAAAGCAGACATCCGGGGACTGAAGTTGGTTGAAAAAAAGAAGCATGTGTGCACCAAAGGACATAAGGGTGAAAGTAAAATAAGAGGGTATTTTGCATCTTAAACTGTCAGCTTTGCAGTTTTCCTAGGCTTGCCTTTTTCTTTGTACAAGCTTCATTTTAATTATTTTCAAAATGCCCAACTTCAGCCATACTTTTCACAGGTGGCTTGCAAAAAAAAAGAAAGTTTATATCCCAAAAGAGCTGCTGGTGATGTTTACTACTATGACTAATTTCTGGAAAAGCAGATGTGCGAGTCACCTTTCCTACTGTGTCTTAGCTACCTATAGGTACAGTACTAGCTCTATGTTGAACAGTTATTTCAGATTATATGCAAGATAGATCTGAGGATCTGGCAGACACTGAAGCATGGAGATTTTCTTAATTCTAATATATTTCTGTTTCTAAAGTAATGTTTAAAACATTTCAATTTTATTTCTTATTTACTTCTATGTGATTTTTTTCATTCCCATGGATTTTCTCACAGTTGCTCTCATGTGACCAGCTTTGCAACACTTTCTAATGTGGCATTCACCCCAGCCTTCACAAACTTTAAAAAACATAGTGTAATGTTCAGAATGCAGAATGAGTCCTTCATTAGGGCTTCACATAAATTACAGTGAAATGAGCAGTTAACACACTATACTGCACAAAACTTTAGTACACATGAAAGATAATTTATATATATATCTCTGTAAGAAATTGCAGAATTCACTGCTGTGAAGAAATTTGCAGTGAAATGTAGGCATAAGCCATAGTAAGCTGGAAAAGTCTAAACCAAAAGACTTAATTTTCTACTATATTTATCAGTATATTACTGTATAGATAAAATCAGTTTCACAAAGATTAGTGGTACCATATTTAGTCATAAATTAAAGAAACACTCACAAATGATCTATTAAAGGGGAAAACATTGGGACAAAATACTTAAATTGCTCTGTTGCCTTGTCTCCATAAAGGGTGCAATCCACAATAGTACAATTTTCAGTATTTTGTTGTTGATGGTTTTTTTTTTTATTACTATTATTATTACTTAAATCAAGCAGACAAGCAATTTTTAAATTTTTTTTTTAAATTGCATTTTTTTTTCTGCTTCCCTTATTTTCCCCAAACTCTGAATCTTCATGCTTTAAACTGGGTCAAATTTAGTTGCAGTGCACCTTAAGGAAAAACCGGCAACGTTCAGCACAAGGTGTACCAGAAGGTCTGTATCGCTTAGTAGGCTTTTAAGGGCAGTGCTTTGCTTTATGTAGGGTAAATCGTGGAGCTGAAATAATACCTGCAAGCAGACGGTGAGCCCTCTGTTACTTTTAGGATGGGAAGCTCCTACTTAGCTCTTTTTCGGGGCTGAGGCTGAGTGCTTCCTGCTGACCTAATGGTATGCAGTGACCAGGGGGGTCAGAACGGGCCGCCGCCACAAAGCCCCCGCGCTCCACCGCGGCGCTCCGCGGAGCTGCCGCGCCCGGTTGCGCTGCTGGGGCAGCCCTGGGACGAGCGGGCGCCCGTCCCCGCCAGTCGCTGGCTGCGCTCCCTCCGCAGCCGGTAGCAATGTTTCACCTCGCAACCTTCGCCACCTCGCCTCTGTCTGTGTTGAATTTTTTTGGAAAGCCTTAGGCCTGCGCGGTGTCTCTCCTTTTCTTTTAGTTTCCTTTGGTTTCACCTGGTGCTTGAGCCTTAGCGCGAGGAGACGCGGAGTAGCAGGGGACCGGCAAGCCAGAACTGCTCAGCGAGGTGTTGGGAAACGTGCGTCATGGGAAGAAATCACCTTGATTCAAAACATCCCAGTGGTGGTGGGAAATAGCATCTTTTAAAACCCAGAAATCAATAGGAGGTAGCCAGCATGCTGAACAAAGTTTTATTTTAAGCAGATGAAATGAAAATTTAAAAAACAACAAAAAACACAAAAAACCCCTGCAACCCCCCCCAAAATCCCAAAAAAAACCACACACACACAAAACCAAACCAAACCAAAAAAACCCAAACCAAATCAAAACAACAACAACAACAAAAAAAAAAAGAAAAACAACAAACCAACAACCCCCCCCAAAAAACCCAAAACTCTAAACAAAATACCTCCAAAAAACAACAAATAAACCCCACAGCACACAAAGAACAATAAAATCCTTTTTTTTTTAGTCTTTCATAGACTGTTTAAGGTCTGTGAAAAGCCTTTGTGCACCGTTGTGGTACGTGATTGCAAATGTTTCTCTTGTAAGACAGTATTGACCAGCGTTAGAAATACCTTCATAAATTAAGTAGACAGGACCTATTTCTGGAAAAAAATCTTAATTAAAAATAGCACACAGAGAAAACTGTATTCTAAATAAAAAAAATCCTCACACACACACACCTCGTCTACTCTCAGACTGTGTAATGTTATCAGTGGAACTGGAAATCTTACAGCAATCACCCCAGCATTTTGCTGTAGACAAAAAGGGGGAGTTGACGGTGGGGGGCTCCGACGGCTCTCATTGCTGGGAGATACTTTGAGGGCAAAATAAAAGTGCCCCCCGGGAGCAGCGCTCTGCTGCCGCCGACGCCGCCTCTGAGATGCTACAGTATCAGGCGAAGAAGAAATGAGTTTGG
>VZRU01011228.1:101164-114164 GCA_013398155.1 Pedionomus torquatus
TTTTTTTTTCTTTTTTTTTTTTTTTCACAAACAGGAGTTAAATAAGAACATTTACAGTGCAGTTTTTAAATCCAGCTGAAAGACTTAATTTCAACCTTAAAGTCTGGTTTAAATTTGAAACTTTAAGTAAGTTTAAATTTAATCTGAAATACTTAATTTCAGCCTTGCAGTCAGGTTGAACTTCCAAAGAAGTACTATGTAATACTGATACCTGCACATAAGTATATGGGAGAGCAATGACGTAGCTCTTACTTGGGTGGCTACAGGATTTCTCGCAATAACAAAATATAAAACAAAATGATGTCTGAATTTCTGTCCATTTAGGTAGAAGGACATAAGGATACCCATCATGTCAATTTAAAAATGACAGAGGAAATCCTGCAGAATAGTGTCTTTTATGTTGAAGGGCAGGTGCTGTAATGTAGTGTTAGGCAAAGCTCAATAGCAACATCAGTTCACAATGGAAAGGGTTCAAAGAAGAGAATCCACGTGAGCCATCCAAGTCTGCATGAGTTGCTTTCCTTTTCTTACTAGAACCATGACACTGCCAGATGGCATCCTCTGGCTTTTCCAGAGAGCTGGAAAACCATAAGGAGTGATGTTTTCATCAGAAATTGTAATATTACAGTTGATACTTTTCTTCTAGGTTTTCTGTAAGGAAATCCGTAGTTCTTTGGCTGTTAATCATTGTGGGGTTTGATCATAACAAAAAAATGTTACCATGTTCATGCATTAATAGTACGTACCAACTCCTTAACTGTCAGTATAGCTAGGATATTAGAATTAATACTTTGTAAGAAGTCAGACTTTAAACCTGTAAACTTGAGACCTATAAAATTCATGTAGTAGGAGGATTGTGCTAGGAGAGGCTTGATCAACATTAAATCATTATTACTGTTGTATCCTGCATATGCTACTAGAAGTATTTGAGGAATATATAAACAATTCTCTTTAGGGGGAAATTTAGTCAATTTTTGTACTTCTGGATAGTAATGAAAATGAATTTCAAATAATGTATTGTGCATCACCTGTAAAATTATTTGTGTGCCTACTGTTCATAGAAATATTCCTAATGACAAGTTGTATTAATCACTGGTAATTTTTAAAAACACAGATCTGCCCAGCAAAGTATGACATTAGTTTCCAATTTGACATCAGTAGATTTGGGCTACCATTATTCACACACTGACTGTAGCACTTAAAAAGAATGTTATAAAAAAGAACTGATGCATTAATATAGTGATAACCTGTGTTCTCCTTTGGATAACTTAGTTACTTCTACAGTTTTAAGCACAATTATTCTGTTAACGTGTCATTTCTCCATATCAATGGAAGATACATTAATGTCTTTTTCATGCAGCTTACATTTTAACCTCCCTGCCTCCTCTTTTTTTTTTTTTTTTTTTTTTTTTAAGAATGATGGGTAGCCAAAGTTGAAAACCTGCACAAATGCATTTGCCTGTTTTTGCAGAGCATTGGCTTTGAAATGGACTGTATGCTTGATATGACTCCTTTTTCCTTGTGAACCCAATGTCCCATGACACCTCTGTGAAGATCAGTTGGTGAGGCTGGGAATTCTTTTGTCAAATACTTTAGCTAGGAAGTATATAATGGACTGCAAAACTTCAAGAGCAGCCAAAAGGTATGTAGGTCACCAAACCTGGGTAACCTGATACTGCTAACCATGTTCCCTATATCCATGATATGTCTTCAACAAAATGAATTTATTCAGTGAAAATTGGGTCAGCAGCATACAATAGATGTTATTTGGAAGAACTGAGAATTAATATGAAAGCAGGATCAAATTATTTTCTTCTGCATTTTCAGAACAAAGTGCAATGGGCTTTCCCTGGATGTTTCCATTATCAGATTCTATATAGGATCATAAATTAGAAAGTACCCAAATGTATTTTGGACTAGAATAATGTTTTTCTTTTTTTTTTCTCAGCATGGAGGCCAGCCTTGCTTATCTTGCTCTTTTCATACCCTTTCTCTGCAGATGGCAGGAATATGGGTAAAATGTCTATTCATTTTGAAATTAGCTCATAAACCCCTATTTCTGTTTCATTCTCATATCTCATTGATAGTGACCTCTTTTCTTTGGATAAAAACTCATTTTTTAGTCGGATGATGCCCTTAACTTCCTTACTTTGTTTTTTATAGAAGTCATAAAAAGAAGAAAGAGAGCACTCCAGCTTACATAAATATCAGCTATTTCCTAATGCAGTGTGAAAGATGAAGAAATAACTAACAGTGTTCTGATGGAGTCATGAACTTAATAAAGTAGATGTTAATGAATGTTGGGGTGACTTAGGTGTATTGATATCTTTGCACAACACTCAAGTTATACAGATTATATCTTTTTCTCCCTGCCTCTCTACTCAGACAGGTGTTGGTTGGCTTAAGAACTCGGTGGGGAGAGAGAAGGAAGCCCATGAATATTCTTTTCTGTTCAGTGCTCTGTTTACTTTATTAGTTATCAGTGCTGAACAAATTAAAGAAGGCATGAATTGTGACATTTGTTTCACCTTTTGTTACTTAAATAAGGTTTTGTTAAAAAAAAAAAAAAAAGAAGAAGAAAACAATGTGTGTTCCATTGTGTATTTAAGAAAGGGATTGTTAGAAGATATGGGAAATGAGGAGAAAGGAAAGGAGAAGAAAGTGAGGGTAGAAAATGGGTAAGTAATGGGAATGGGAGAAATCTACAGCAATGAAAGGAGTCCCATTATTCAGGTCTCTGGTGCAGTGTCAAGTCAGATGACACTTTCTTTAATCACTGGGGATGAGATTTAATTGCCTAACCATAGGTGGTTCATGGCTTTTTAGATGCCCTGAGGTGTCTGTTCAGCCCCAGGCTACCGTTATCTTGTACCGTATCTGGCAGTCCCATACAGGTATTTCAGAAGAATGCATACAGTTGCACATTTGTCTGTGTTTAGGATTATGAATTGTTCATGGCTGTATTCCAATGTTGTATCTAGACTTTTGCCTTTCCTCCTTGCCTTTCCCAAAGGCAAGTCCTTTTTTTCATGTTATGCTAATTATATCTGAAGCTAACAGAGAGAGCTCCCTTAATCAACGCTTGTGTTTAACTATCAGCATAATTAGATTAATTATATTTTGGAGACATCCTAGAAATCCTATCATGCATGTGTATATCTGTGTTTGTTGGAAGTGATGTTGTCCTTGTCTTCATATTATGAAAGAAGATTATCTGTTGGTTTTTGTTTGTTTTGTTTTCATTTTTTCTACTTTTCATATATAGTACATAGATTGGTGGAGTCCAAGCTTATGCTAGTAACTATACGCAATCCACAGAATCGACTTGTGTGGTTTCCTGCTCTGATACCATGCCGCTGCCTCTGAGACAAAGCACAAGTGCACTGCAAAAGTGATGAACTGTGTGATATCACACTACCTTTTTCTTATTTGCTCCTTTGGAAGGTCACCTTTTTCTGTTTCTTGGAAAGAAAAGATGGACCTAGGTATCTGTGTAATATAAATATGCTGAGGTGAGGTATGTTTTCTGGTTTTGTATTATTGACATCTTGACCATTATGCAACCAGTAGAGATCACTGGCAGCAATATTTTCTTCTGAGGGCAGGGCTATTGATTTTGGAATATAAGTGGAGCTGATGTGATAAATCTTATTGTAATAAATCTATTTGGTTTTAACTATTAGCATAATTTATTTTTGGACAAAAAGTTTGAGGTACATGAATATGCATTTATAGAATTTATTTGGATATTATGTTCATTAAATGACCATTGCAAAACACATTCTAAGTGTTCTGCTTGATAAGGGGTATTGGGAATAGCATGCATGAGAGATTGCTCTTACAGATGGAGGTTTCTGTCTAAGCTATCTATCAAGGTTTTAGAAAGACAAGAGAATAGGTCTTATTTATGAGCCAGAAGCATTTCCCATAAATAGAATATGAAGCAACCTTCAAAAGTAACCCTAATAATCACAAAGGATAGAGCAGAAAAAAGGATCCAAGAGAACCTTAGTCCATATTGTTTCATGTAATTTTATTAATATATATGTCCCTAAGTGATATTCCATCCCTGTAGGGTGTTATCCCAGCTCATGCAAACTGTAGCCTCTGTTTAGGGTGTTTCATTGGCTGTCTACATTCTACTTGCTTGAGGAAACAAAACCAAAAATAAAATAAATTATTTTCATAATTTATGAATTTAAGAGATTTTCATAACTTAACCTCAGTCTGTGTCTCTACAAGTAGTACAGTGTCTTTTGTTTTCATTTTTGTATGAGTCATATAAAAGTTGTGATCCAGATGGAACTTGGGGGTTAATAAATTGGATGACTAATAATTATGATTAGTTGAAAGTAAGATCACATTGTAAAGTTCAGGGGAATTGTTTGGGGTTTTTTTCTTGCTTGGTACTCAAGGAGAAAATATAGGGACACAGTGAAAAATGTAATGCTTCTTTTTGGTCTGCTTTGCTATTAAGTTGTTTTTTTAGCAGTGTTAGGAGGGTATTAAATTGGAAAGTCTACCTTGCAAAACAACAACCATAGTGACTTTTCTGTGGTAGTAACTTTCCTGTTTATTTGTAGCAGCTAAATCATATTAAATAAAAATGCAATTTTTAAAATCAGCTTTCACGTAAGCAGATGTGGTAATTTCCAAATAGCTGTTATGTGATAATGGTTAAAATAATGTTAATAATGATCTGCGGTTACTTCATCAAAGTTTCTTTGTGCAGCAAGGATTGTGTTACTGGTTGCAGGTTGAGTTCTGCTTCTTATTTTTGGATATAAAGCAGTGGTTTTTGGAGTTTTTTTGGGAGATGAGGTTGGTATACACATGGGAACATCTAGTGGTTGTATTGTCTAATCATGTCTGTTGTATTGTCTATTGTCTGTTTATTCATTTTGAATTGCTAAATAGACATTTTATGTTACTGTAAAGTACAGTATCACCTTATCCAACACTTTCTATTAGTACCTTTGAATTTGTCAGAGAGAAATAGCTATAATTCATGGTAACATGTAGCTTGAATACCATCTATACACTTTCTTAAAGTAGAAAATTGTATAGTTGTGAAAATTGTTATTGTATTGGGAAGTTAGTTCTTAATAATGCCGAGAACATGGCTTTATGCTTCTGATGTAAAAACAAAAACCCTAAAGGTCTGAGTTAGTTAATAAAGCATGCACTTGAACAGAAGGTTTTTTAACCTTTGTTTATGGCAGCAGAGGATAAATTGAGAGAAACAAGCATCACTGTACTGCTCGTGTACTGTTTGGTTTATGATTAGGACAGAGGCATGCATTCCCTCTTCACTAAAGAAGAATTTTTTATGGAAAAAAATAAGGTTGATTACTCAGGTCCATCTCTTCCTGCTGCCTGTCTTTACATGATGAAAGCTACAGAAACTTCTTTATTGGTCAGGAACAAGTAGTCAGAGAAACCAGAACGGATGTAAAAACCACATTGATTTCCCCTTCAAGGGATCAGCAACTGTGTGTTGGGGACAAGCCTGTGCCTTCTTCCTTGCTGATGGCTCCAGTGAAGATAAATGCCTCAAGAGTCTGTGCTAAAAATATAGCTAAAATATACGTCTTTGCTGTGGAAATTTTAAAATAGGATGACCATTTGACTAAAGCTGTCTGTAACTAGTTGGATAAAAGGAAGCATATCTTGTTGAGAATTTGTGAAGGATATCACGTTCAGCTTGTTTATCTTGCCTTCAGCTGAAGTTGGCAAAGAGGTGCAAGCAGCTCAGAGAGTTTGCCTTCCTTGAACTTTGAGAAGAGCAAACCAATTGAATAATTAAGTGTGTCTCCACTATTTTTTTTATAGTATATATTTAAAGTGAATGTGACTCTTTTTCTCTCAATATCCTTATACAGAAACAGCTCTCATTTTTTTTGCATTTGTAAAACNCATTGGTAGAACAGTAGATGAAGTGTTAATTGGATTATAATTCCCTTAACATCTCTCTTAATCCTGATATCCCTCTAGTTGCCTGTAGAGGAACTACTGTGTATTTTAAATTGTAAATAAGAAATCAGGAATAGTGGAGAGCACCAGATAAAGCAGTTTTATGAAGAAAAGATAGCCACTCTACAAGAGTGTGGCACTACACACTGCTTTTAAAAAGTATCAGTCTGTGCCTTCCATCAATAAAGATTTCACAAGGAAGGCAGTGGACAGGAAACTTAAAAAAAGGATAGAATTTTTTTTTCCCTCCCACCCTGGGATCAAGAATCAAGTCTTTGATCTTTTTTACAAGGTAGTTCCAGCTCACTTCCTACCTTTGCAAATTTTTGCAATGCATTTTAAACTCTTGATTGATTATAGATACATAAATGTGGTTGGTATATCCCAGTAGCTGCAGAAAAATCTTATTCCCAAAATTACATTGAAAGAAGAAGTTATTGTAAAACACACCGTGAATAAATTGATGGAGAAACAGAATAATGTTCTCTAATATATTAAATTGGAGTGTGGATTCAACGATGTATCGTTGTTAGAATAACTTGTAAAGCAGGATATAGTTGTCCGTGTTACTGACCTCATAACGGTGTTTGAAAACAATATTCTCATCATTACAATGCTAGAATTAGTGAAAATACAGAGTAAAATCATCATAATTCCAGTGATGCCTATTGCAAACTGAAATTATTCAACCCTTTGAAGTATTATTTTAAGTACTAATTGCTCATTTAATTTTCATATTCTTCTGGTGATCTATAGTTATTCTTTTGTTTGGAGAAGCCTACAGCATGATTTTTATATATGCTTCCTGGAAAGACTGACACATATCACACTTCTTTCCTCTGCCGCTATGTAATCATTGGAAAGATTTCAAAAAGTGGTAATTAAAACATGCACACACTAGAAACACATACATCATTATTAAATATAGCAGTGTGAACTAATTAATTTCACTGTGTTATATTAATCAAATAATTGCAGTGGTGAGCACAGAAAATATATAAAATAAGAAAAGCCAGCAATATTCAGGTCACAAGCTAGTATTGTAGATGCAGATACAGCTCTTACCTGATAATAGCCTGCATGTTAATCACAGGACACCTGGAACCATCTGACATTGTTAATATATTGCTAAGAAGAATACTTTTTCATGTGCTTCTTTTATACAAGTTCATTATCAGCTAGAAATTTTAAGAGTTAATCAAAGTTTACACAGCTGAGTGAGTGGTTTCCTCTTCTTCTCAAGTCAGTCTCTTCATCAAGTCTGTAAACAGAAAAAACCCAAACCCTACTACTTACTGCAGAAATAGCCATTGAAAGTGTTTTAAAAATAAAAGCAGTAATTTTTTTTATACTTCTTGAAGATGACAGTATGGTCATAGTCATGTTGTAAATTGCAGACTGTTTTGTCTTCTGGCAGCATCTCAGATTACTCCAAATCCTGTTGCTTGGCTCACTAATATAGACTTAGATATTTGACTGTTTCTCAAGAAGGAAGGCTTTTCTTGCTAATGTAGTTTCTTAAGCAAAAGTATGCAGAAGTTTACTGTAGATACTCTTGAAGAAACTTATAAAATTATATGAAGTTCTATATTTTGCCTGAAGTGATAGACCGACAGTATTGTCCATATGTACTACAGTACAATAATGTATCTTCATTTGATATTCTCAATGTAATTTTACTATTTTTGATCTATTTATTTTATTTATATTATGATGGAAAATTATGATGTTATTACTATTTCACTTGAAATTATTGGAATAATTAGTGGAATATTTTAATATAAAGTATTTTAATTTGCAAATATGTGTTTCAGCTGCTGTAGAATTCATTGTGCATGTTCCCAGAGGTCTGTGGTTTTGCTGAAGCCAGTGTTGTATTAATCAGTAAAGTTCAACTAGCCCAAGACATACTTAGTGTTTATTTCTTCTTTCAACAGAAGAACTAGTACAATAAACACTATTATGTGAGAATCTGAGACCTTAGTTTTGTCTGTCAGACCTATGTAATCCATGCAACTGGAAATCTGTAATTATTATGAAAATGCCTTAAAATATGACTTAACTTTTTAAAGCTATATTTATAGCCTGAAGAATCACAGAAGTGCAAGAGCCAAGGTTATTGTGAACTGGATCAGAATGAGAAGAGGCTGTATAAAGAAGCTTTCATATGTTCTGTCCTCACTGCAATTTGGGTATTATGTGATTTGGTACTACAAATAGTGGTGCATCAGAATATCTGAACTGGAAGTACTAAGGAAGAGTCACATGAATGAACATTGGAAGAGGCCGCCCAGGGAAGAGGTGGAATTGCCATCCCTGGGGCTATTTAAAACATGGGTAGACATGGTGTTTAGGGGCATGGTTTAGGGATGGCTTTGGCAGTGTTAGGTTAATGGTTGGACTCGATCTTAAAAGTCTTTTCTAACCTAGACAATTCTATGATTCTGTAATAACAAATACCTTCATAATAACAAATACCTACATGAGTACTTTTAGGTTTGGATCTTTATCCAATCCATTTACTGCCTGTGGGTAGAAATAGGAGAGAATATAGAAAAAGGAAAAATCTGTTCCATTGAAATAAAAAAGTGTGATTGTAAAGCCATACAAACTTTGTATAAGTGTAACCAAGATATGCCTCAGAAACTGCTTGTTGGGAAAGGAGCTAGATCCCAGATGTACTGTTAGATATGTTAAATTATTCCCTTCAGCATGCAAAATCGCCAAGGAGAGTTAACAGAAAATGATAGAAGCATCCACTGAAAGGGAATAAAGTCTTCCTTGGATATGCTGTCTCATCAGCTCAGTTTTAGGGCGACTGTAAAAAGAGGGTAACCTTAATTATGGAAATTGCTACTAGAAACCTCATAATGTTTGAACAGTTCCTCCTACAAACTTAATATCAGTGTTAAGTAGCTGGCTTAATAATGGGCTCTGTAGTCTCAATTTCCTGCAAAGAAATCCAGCTTGAAGGGAAAAAGGGATATTTTTTTTTTTTTTCTGGTAGCCTGGTGGGTGGGGATAGGCCAGTTTTTGCACCTCCTGGATCTAAGTCATAAAGCACATCAGCCGGTCTTCAAATATAGAGACTATGAAATCAGCATGATCTAAGGACCCCTTGGGCTTTGTACTCAGCAGAAATGAGTACAAAGTCCAAGGTCGTGCTGACAAAAATCCTTCAATGATTCTGGCTTATAATTAGTGTTAGAAATGTGCTGGAATGATGATTATGGAGATTGAGGAGTTACATTTGGTTAGTTGGGGTTTTTTGTTGGCTTGTGTTTGTGGTTTTTTTTCCTGTCAAAATACATCAAATGTTGTTAAATGCTACTTACTTTAACTGGAATGTTTATTCTCTTCTTATGAATGAATCTTTTCTATATGGTAGTGAGCCGTGCAACAGCAATTCAGTTGGCCTGTAATTCAGTTTAAGATCCAGATTCTCTGTAGGCTGCTTGCCATTATTATAGTACACTGAAGCATGTCATAGACTTGTATAAGTGAGTCTGACAGTTGAAGAAATGTTCGCTTTTATAGTAAGACTCTAGAAAGAACTTTTTGCTCTTTTGTGTCTTAGATTGTTGTGACTATGAAGTCTTTGCGTTATTTGAGGCCCCTTTGTAATAGAGTGCTAAGGTTCTAGTTCTAAGATCATTTAATTCTGGAGCAAATATTCCTGTTGACTTCAGTGAAAGTTACATAGAACTCAGAATGATGCCTTAAAAGACGAAGACTGTATTTATGCCTTTTCTAAATAAGGTGATGTTTAGCTGTTTTTCGTTGTTCTTTTGCCCTGTTGTCTCTCTTTCTCTGGATAGTATTTATGAGCACGCTATTACCTATTTTTAACTTCTACTGTCAAAGTGCCTTGTTGAGACAGAAGAGTTTTATTAAACTTGTATTAAAATCCTACCTATTAGTTTGGAATTAGCAGCTACATTGTGTCATAGTTTAAGAACATAGATTCAATTAACTTTATATATAGGAATTAAGTTGTTAATTTAGATTTTAGTTTAAGTTGAAGTTCCTGTGCAGGCTTTCAAAGATAACTTTCGAAAAATATATGATGAGAACTGGAAAGCATGATTAAATTTGTATCTTTTCCTGTTGAGGTTGGCATATGGTTTGAATTATAAATGATGAAAACCAGTATTATTTAAGTAATTAAGTCAAGCTGTTCTGAGACATTGAAAGAGAAATCTACACAATGTTTTTTCTTTTTCCTGACAATCTAGAAGTAAAATCTCTATGTATTTACCTCTTTTGAAGTGCAAGTGGTAAAGTAAGGAAATAGCTTATTTCTTTTAATTTCATGACATTGTAATTGTTCTTCAAAACAAACTTGATCTTTCAGTATGGGGACATCACACAATTTTATCCCAGGCTTATTTTTGCTTTCTAAGACTTGAGTTTCTGGAGTGTTTCTGATACCTCCTTAGATGAATAACTATGGCAGTGGTGTGACCTTGTAGTACTAAAACATTTTCCATTTAGCGAGTTGATCAATTAAATAGATCAAGTTGAGAAGATTGTAAGCCGTTTATTCAACTTATGCTGTTAGTCAGTAAACTTCAATCAGATATCAAATGGCTTGAGAAAAACAACTTTATAATAAATCTCTGTAAATTGAAAAATATTCTCAAATAAGAAAGAATTTTCTTGTCTCAAGTAATCTTGTGTTATGTCATCCCCAAAATAAACAATTTCAAATGGCAAGCATCTCTCTTAAATAAGGGGGAGAGTGTCAGGATTCTGTATTTAAGTCTCCTTTATGTTTTATTTACATATAAAGATGCATGTGCAGTCAAAAAAAAAAAAAAAAAAAAAGTAAAGATGAAGTAACACAACACACAGTATTACTGATACAAATAATCTGTTTGCAGAAGAAGGAAGCAGTATGGTTTGGTCTTGGGGGGTTGGGGAAGAATGAGGTAACAAATTTAAATGGATAAAAGTTCTGTGTGGGTTGTTTATGTTTTTTTGTTTGTTTGCTTGTTTTTTATTTAATCTGAAGAGTGCTTGGTGTTCAGGAGTGGGTTTTAACTGCTAAAATAGAAGACAAAAGATAATGATCTTAATGCACTTATCTTCAGTTGAAAATGACATCTGAGATCACTTTTTGACTTAATGACCCTCCACTACAGTATTGATTCTTGGTCAGAGTGCTGACAATAAAAGAGTTTCAATTGTACAGTTCCTGATGATACGTTCATGTAACTCCTTTCATCCAAGAGAATCGCATTATGTGTAAGAAACTATATGCTTTGTTAACTTCAGTTATAATGCATTGTGTTTTTTGAAATGAAGAAATAAACATAGCCTTTTTACATATGATGGACATGTTTAATTCTTTTCAGAATATGTCTGAATTAATTTTCTCTCTGTCATAAGTATGTATGAATTTAGAAAAATATCAGGCAGGACATGTTTGCTAGCAGAATAGAAATGGGTAAAATATGCTAAAAAAGAAAAAAAAAATCAGTCATTTCTACACTGAAAAGAAGTAACTTGCTTTCTGTCTTGCTAGTGTAGAATAAAAAATTAAGTTCACTGTAGAATTTCCGTAACTTGTTGTGTTGGACATAAACATTTCTTATGAAGCTATTACCATATAAATGTAAGTGGAACCAGAATAGAATGGAAGACAAAGGAGCAGAGCCAGAAGCCTTAAGTGTTCAGTGGCTTTCTGTTAATGGGGCATATTTCATAATAATTAATTCTTTACATTTATCTTGATTTTAAAATGCCACAAATTAAATGGGAAAAGGAAAGCTGAAATGAAATCCCTGTTGACAGTTCGTTCTAAAGAAGAGTGGTTTAGAAGAATGAGATATGTGAAGGATTAAACACAGGAACATTCCTGAAACTGTGTGTGTGTCTGTGTGTGAGTGTGGAAGAACAGTTGTGCATGTAGGTGGTTTCCTACTGCCCTCATCTGCATGTAGTGACAAACTCCCTCAGGTACATAATTGTATCAATTTCTTGCTGTTGTCTTATAAAGGAAAATGGTGAAATGTATATTTTATTATGTAAATATTTTTCTCATCTGCATTGTTATTTATGTGGTTTTCATCTGGTAACTGCTGCAGCCAGAAAAATTCTGTAATCTGTGTGACAGCAGACCTGCTATGAGCCTTTAAGAGTACTGGAGCAGAAGATGAAAGCTTAAGAACATTGTATGTCTAGTATGTGTGAAATCTCTTGTTCGCTGTGACTTCTGTTTGTGGAATACTATCACTTTAACTCCAAAAACAGTTATTTCCAATTTGGTAGAGAGCTAGGTTAAGCAAACTTATATTTATTTTGGCAAGCAATCTATTTCTCAATGGTGCAGCCTAGTGCCTGAAATTCTAGAATTTTCTAGTAGTGACAAAGATATTAATTTTTTTTATATATTTTTTTTTTAGTATTACCATTTGTTCCAGTTTTTAATCTGTCCTGCCTAACACGAATGAGAAAGAACATACTGAAAGTAAAGCAAGAGATCATGTAATCTCCACATGAATTTTATTCTTTGATAAGAAGGGTAACAAGCAAGAGGGCAGTCTATAGTTGAAATTTTCCACTGTCAGCAAAAGGAGAATGGATAATCTAGGATGATTTTTGTTTTCCAGTCTTTCATAGGGAAGGCTCATCATTTGAAGTCTTATTCAAAGAACCTCTCCCCCTTCAAAATAACATTTCTGAAGTCAGGATGTTTGACTAATCAATTTGGTGTGATAAATCACTTCCTTATTCTTATGCAAAACTTTAGGGATTTTCAATTTATTTGTTTTTCAGATTTATTTCAAAGTCTCACCTATAAAATTAGACTGTTCTTACATTTTCCTGTAATTATCAAGTGGGAAAAATATATTATTTTGAATGCTACAATGAAAAATTCATGGCATATTCAAAGAAGTGCTTGCCAGATGAATTTGCAACATGACACATTTGCAACCTGCAATTCTAAATTAATTTGAATTGCTTCTTGATCTTCATTCGATATATTTAAAGTAATATTCACTATGTTTCTATCTTTTTTTTT
>VZRU01011229.1:6185-42399 GCA_013398155.1 Pedionomus torquatus
CAGCACTTGTGGCGAAACTTCACCCGCCGGGGGTTGGGACACTCAGGAGACGGCAGCCGCAGGTCATCGGAGCAGAGGGGGATGCAGCCGATGGCCCCATCCATGCAGATGCACTGCAGCTTGCAGGTGGGCTGGAAGCTCTCCCCATTGTGGTAGATCTTGCCCAGCAGATCACAAGTTGCTCCCTCATGAGCTGTGGGAAGGTGGAAAAGGAGAAGTTGAGCAGATGGTGCAGGAGTGGAAGGGCTCCGGGTGAGGGACAAGTGCCCACGGGTGGACTCTCCCCTGCTCTGCCATCCCTGGGTGCAGCAGGGATGTTGGAAGTTGGCACACTTCATATCTGGCCCCCTAGACCCAAGACTTAGATAATCACAGAATGGTTTGGGTTGGAAAGGACCTTAAATATCATCTCATCCCACCCCCTGTCCCTGGGCAGGGACACCTCCCACCACACCAGGTTGCTAGAAGCCCCCTCGAACCTGGCCTTGAACCCCTCCAGGGATGAGCAGGGCATTGGAATTAGATGATCTTTAATGTCGTCTCCAACTCAAACCCTTCGGTGATTCTATGACCCTAAGAGCAGTGGGTTCCCCACGTGTCTAAAGGTACCTACAAAGGGAAAACAATGCTTGGGGTTTATGACCTTCTTGGCTCCCCTGTGATACATGAATCTCTTCTTCCTTCTTTCCAGCCCCAACTTTTTCTATTTCTCTCTGTTCTGATCTCCAGATCTCTCATCTCCAGCCCTCCCATGGACCTTTCACTCCTTCCCCATAAAACTTCAATGAGGACAAAAGGAAAAGCGACAGTATCCAACAAATAGTCCAGCCCAAATTTTTCCCAGTGTAAATTTTCCAGCAGAAAACTCTTCATTGATGAAGAGCTTTGCAGGCCCAGAGCAGCGCCAGGAATGTTTTCGATGAGAAACAACCGAAGCACTTCAGTTTGATATCCAAGATTGTCTTTATGCTCTCACAACAGCTCCCCCCAAAATACTTTCCTGGGGGGAAGCGCTTTGCTCGGATAATTATTCCAGACACGTAAAGATCAAGATGAAACATTTTGATAGAATGGAAACATAAAGTTTTGACCCAGCTGAAGGAGTTTTCTAAATAGATGGAAAGTTTTGAGATTTTTTTTCTAATTCTTTCTTATTATTTTTCTTTCAGCCTGAAGAGTTGGCATCTCAGAGGGGTTCGCAGGACAGAAATCCTGCTTTGGGACAGTTCTCATCAGCTGCTTTTTTCTGCAATCCTGACCCTTAAAAACCAACAACAACAACAAAAATCCACACAGACCTCTCTTGGGAAGTTACCAAAATGAAGGATTCTTGGCTGCTTGTGGAGGTTTACCAGGAAACCTGGTCTATTTTTCCTTCAGTCCCAGTCGCCCGTGGAACGCTGTCTCAGACAGAAAGAGTTTGGACCAAACAAGGAGCAAGAATCTCTTTCTGTCCCACCTTGTTCCTCGAGGGGACACGAATCCTGCCAGGCTGCTGGTGCCTTGTTTCTGTCTGGATCTCAACTCGCAACTCTTTTCAATGCCATCAGGATAAAAATACTCCTGTTGCTCCTACTTAGAAGTTTCACAATCCTCATTTTTTCCGTCGAAGTGAAAGCCGTCCACTTTCCCTCTACAGGACCATTCATACTTATTTTTAAATCCTCTTCCAGTGTTTTTCAGCCCGAGCCCTGTCCCTTCCCGATGAAGGGATCGTGCTGTTCCCTCCTCCCCACCCAAGGAGGGGCAGCTTTTACTGTGTTTTCAAAACTCCATCGTTTGCCCTTCCTCACCCTGCAATGACATCACTTGCCCATTGGCCTGAGCCAATTAAAGCACCCAAAGGGACTGTGCCAGCTGAGTGAGAGGACTCTTTATGTACCAGCTCTGCTTGGCACCGCCACCACCTCCCGCCTCCCAGCTCCAAGCCCAGCCCAGGAGACTTCTGCCCTTTTCTGCAGGGAACACGGCAGAGCTCAAACGGCTCCAGTGGCCGCAGTTCAGCAGCTCCCTGCACCCAACCACCCTCAGGCTCTCCCACCCCAGACTCACTACAGGATTGTCTCTACATTCCTGATGCTCCAAGGTCTCTGCAGAAAGGGAGAATTTCACAGAATCGATCATAGAATCACAGAATGGTTTGGGCTGGAAAAGACCTTAAAGTTCATCCAGTGCCACCACCCACCCTGGACAGGGACATCTCCCACAAAACCAGGTTGCTCCAAGATCCCTCCAACCTGGAAAAGAGGCACCAGAAGAGAAACCACATCTGTGGTTGTATTTACCTGGTTTGCACTTCTCATGGTCTACACATTGAGCATTTTGCAAATGAGTCATTCAGCTCTTTCCACCCCCAGAAACACACTTTGCTTCTTGCACCTGAGTGCAAAACACCAGCCTCTGGTGCAAGGCAGGGAGATCTTCTAACCCTGGATTGCTGATGTTTACCCACAGCCACCACAGGGCGAGGAGATGTCACCAAACAACATCACAGGAACCAAGGAGAGCCCCAAACTCTGGCTCCCACCTTTGGGAAAAACTCCCCGTGGGAGGAAGCAGGTTGTATGTGTATCGGCATCAGAGTTGGCTCATGGGGCCACCCCACATCTCACAACATGAGGCTGGATGAAGCTCCACTGGGAATTCTGATGATGCCAGGGGTTTTCTGGGAGGTCTATGGGGGCCACAAGAAAAACCTCATGATAACAGACCGTCCAGCTCTCACCTAAGCAGATCCCGCTGCCTCTGTGGACTTTGGAGAAGTCGCAGTAGAGTCCCTTGTGATGATCGCAGGGTTTCTGCGGGGAACAGAGCTCGCCCAGCTGCCTGGCACACACCTTGCAGCAACCACAGGCATCCAAGACATGGCTGGTGCCAGCGGGGCACTGCAGAGGCTGGGAGGGACACTGGCACGGGTACGTGCAGGCCTGCGGTTCTACCTGGAGGGCAGAGAAACCATGGAGAGAATGAGTCTCCCGCAAAACCAGGCAGGGAGAGAGATGAAAAACACCACCCTGCTTCCAGCACAGACGCCCCGTGGTGAGGAGGGAAGACCCCCTTTGCCCCCTGCTGCAGAGGAGGGGTGTGTGGCTCCTGGGGAATAAAAAAATTCAGCTTTTTCTCATCCCTAACTCATCTGGAGCTCAAGGCTAGGGGGAAGAAAAGCTGCCTCTGGGAAGCAGGGCCAAAACAAACAGGACAAGCAGTAGCTTGGAGTCCTGGGTGCAGCTCAGCCCCCCACTTCCCTGGAAGCAATAAAATGGGAATTATTAACAATAAGCAATTCCCGGCTCTTCTATAGCACCGCTCAGGAGAAACCATCAAAGCTGCAGCAGCAGCGTTAGTCACAGCGCAGGGAAGGACAAAGCCAAAGGAGCAAAGCAAAAGGACCTGCCCAACATCATACAGAGCTGAGAACTGACCCAAAGCTCCCGAGTCCCCTTTTGTCCCCAAAATAACACTTTACTTACTCTTCCCAGAGATGGGCCCCCTTCTCTCCCCTTTCCAGGCAACGCAGCGTAACCAGCCTTCCTCAGGACCTTGTGCATCTACAGCTCGGCAGCATCAAGAAGGGCTGGCACCTCCTGAAACCCACCCTTGGCTTTTACACCATTTCAGATGCTCAAGAGAGATGAGGCTTTGTCTGAAGGAGGGTTACACCTTCTCCAGAAAACCCAGGATGCTCCAATAACCAGGATTGGATGCTTCAATCTGTGGCATCCTGGTCCTGAACCAGCTCGGGGTGGAAACGCTGCCCTCAGCTCTGGATATGCCCAGATTGGGGCAAAATGTCGAAGTGGTTCTACCTGGAAGGCAAAGAAACCACGGAGGAACGAGTCTCCTGCAAAACCAGCCAAGCAGAGAAATGAAAAACAGCGTCCTGCTTCAAGAACAGACACCTCATCAAGAGGAGGGAAGACCCCTTTTGCCCCTTCCATGGTGTGGGAAGATCCTCTGATATCTCCTCAAAAACGTCAGTGCGTGCACTCCAGCCTGGTTTTCTGCTCAGTTTCTGCCCACTAAAGTTCTCCAGGTGGTCCAGAGGGATGCAAGAACATCTAACTTCCAGGGGAGCTGCTGCTGCAGGGCTGACACAACCTTTGCATGTAGATACATCAAAAGAAGTGTCACCAGCAGGGCGAGGGGGGAAAGTCTGCCCCTCTGCCCTGCTCTGGGGAGAGCACCCCCCCAGTGATGCCTCCAGCTCTGGGGCCACCAACAGCAGAAGGACACGGACCTGTTGGAGCAGGGCCAGAGGAGGCCACGGAGATGCTGGGAGGACTGGAGCCCCTCTGCTGGGAGGACAGGCTGAGAGAGTTGGGGGGTTCAGCCTGGAGAATGGTCCACAGAGACCTTAGAGCCCCTTCCAGTCCCTAAAGGGGCTCCAGGAAAGTTGGGGAGGGACTTGTGATGAGGGAGGGGAGCCCTAGGATGAGGGGGAAGGGTTTGACGCTGCAAGAGGGGAGATGGAGTTGAGATGTGGGGAAGAACTTTGCTGGGAGGGTGGTGAGAGCCTGGCCCAGGTTGTCCAGAGAAGCTGTGGCTGCCCCATCCCTGGAGGGGTTCAAGGCCAGGCTGGATGGGGCTTGGAGCAACCTGGGGTGGTGGGAGGGGTCCCTGCCCAGGGCAGGGGGGTTGGAACCGGATGATCTTGAAGGTCCCTTCCAACTCTAACAGCTCTATGATTCTATGATGCCACCAAATGCTTTGGGATCCTGCGCTGCCGTGATCCTTCATTCCCAGGGATGAAAAAGAAATCACCCTCCCAGCTCTGCTGCCAGACCCAGGCGCTGCCACCCACAGAGAGGGGCTGGGGCAAGGAAAAATCCTGGGGGCAGGTGGGAGGGGGGAACACCTGCAACAGAGGCCAAAAAAATACCTTGCTGCAGTTCTGTTTGCACTTGTTCTGCCCCCATCCAGCCCCGGGTTGTGAAACAGCTTCCTTGGATATTGTGTTTGTCACCAATAACAGGAGTAAAAACTTTTCCAGCTGTTCTGGCTGTTGCTCAGAAGCCACTGCTGCTCTGAGTGGAGCTCACCCGGGGTCAGAAGATGCCAGCTGCTCTGTGCTTCTGTAACGCTCGGGGCGCCGCACGGTGCGGGACAGGGATCAGCCTAAATCTTAAACTCTCACAAGTCTCACCCTGCTCCTCCGCAGGAATCGGCATGATTCTCCTTAAAAACTCCAGCGCAAAGTATTTTGGAAAGAAGCCTCTCCTGCTGTAGCGCAGCTGTTTGGCTGGGAGCTGGCGTGTCGCAGGCATCCCTTCCCGCCCGCTGAAGGGCATTAAAAGACGCTAAAAATACAGAAACGCTTTTCCTACTGTTTTTCATGGAGGCAATCCCTGCAGCTGCCAAAAGGGACGTGTTATTCAACCACGGATGAGTGGGTGGGGGGGGTTACATGAGCTCATAACAGAGGCAAAGCGTTCCCAACACAGGACCTATATTAAGATGCAATCCATGCACTTAAAAATAAAAAATAATGACAACGAGCATTTTCCAATGCAGTGTCAGCCACAGGCCGGATAAAGAAACTCTCTCAAAATAGCTCTCCTACTGAAAAACAAACCAAAACAACCTCTTCCAGGCTAGCAGAGAACGCAACGGGATTAAACCCAAACGACTTTTCTTTCTCGCCTTCATTAATCATTGCTGGGGCTGTTTATTTCCTTTAATAAGTCACCCAAAGAAACCAGACCGCCTGGTTTTACCTTCTGCTTACAATCAGCTTCACGTCCTCACCATATTCCAGCTGCTTTGCAGCGCAAGAACATCTGGGTTCAGATCTCCAAGGTACTGGAGACCTGGGTGACTCTGCTCTGCCTCATTGCCCCCCTTTCCCCCGCCGTCAGCACAAGCACCGCGTAAAAAAGCCCCGTTCAGCCACATTTTCAGGGCTCTTTTCGATACGGTGGGATTTTCCAACCAGTCAGCTCAGCCCTGCCTTTCCATCACCCAGTCCACCTGGTCCCTGGGTGTACCTGGGGCTCCCGTTTGCTTGGTTGTTTTCTTTTTATCCTGGTTTTGGTTTATTGCTGAGCAAAGTCAGCTCATGCTGTTTATGCCCGCGGCTCCTTTCATGAGCCCAGAAGAGAGAAAGCTGAAATCTGTCTTGGCTCGTGCACACCCACGGGTGAGCACCGAATGACCGGGGAACTGCTTGAGTTGGGAACACCTGGTCGAAAGTCAACGTTGAACCAACTTCCTAGAGCTGTCCCTGACTCAATTTGCTTTCACAGCAAGTCCAGATAGGCTAAATAATAGATTTTATTGGATTTGCAAGGAGCACCCTCCACCCTGTGTTATTTTCAAGAACTGCTCCTAGGACTTGTTTCGAAACAGCACGGAATTGGCACAAACTGTCTCAAAGAACTGCAAGGACTCAGTCAGGGCTTTGCTACAGACCCGTATGTCCCACAAAAAAACAGCGTTTCCACGTAACATGCCACCGACCTGGGTGCAGAGGGATTGAGCCGAGATAAAGTCTCATTTTTTTGCCCATCTACAGAAGGGTCTGTCCCAAAATTACACTTTTACCTCCTCTGAGCAGGATTCTAACTTTCAGTTCACTGTGGCCTTGACCTTGTTTTGGGCAGCAGTGGTTTTCTGTGAACTTTGAGAGCTAGGGCTGGAGGTGAGGGCTATAGATTTAATAAAGTGCTAAAGCCTGGAATATTGGCTCTCCCAGCTCCTGGCTATGCTGGCACCTCTCATACCCATCCCAAACACTGTGGGTGACTCTGGTGCTCCCAGGATCCCCGAGGGATGGACAACCGGGAGCACAAGGACTCCGAGTTGAGGATTCCCTCCTCTTCCACTCACGTTCTCCACCACCGCCTCCCCAGTCCCTCTGCTCGGCTGACAAGCCAGAACAAGCTTCCTCCCAACTGCCAGCATCGAAACCAGTTACCCAGAGGGGAAAGAAAAAGTGAGAATGTTCTCCCTGCTTCGTATTCACATAGAAACTCTTCCCCCTACACCCTCGGGAAGGCTCAGGTCGAGAGGACATGAGCTCCCACCGCTCTGGGGCATTGTCAGGACTTCTCATTCCTGATCAGTCAATGTCCAGAGGAGCCCAGGGAACCAGCCAAGAGGGCCAAACCAAAAAGGGGTTTTTAAATGAGTTTGGGCTCCAAAAGGCTGGGAAAGGAGGGTTTTGAAGCTGGGCTGGCTGTTTGCAAATGCATAATAATCTAATAAACACCTAACTGGTTCTCTTCCACCCTCCAAGACTGGCAGTAGGTAAAGCAGTCAAAACACAGCTATTCACTCATGCCAAACGCTGAATTCTCATGGATAATCCCTGTTCTCCCTCCATCTCAAGGTGCCTTCCCCAGGATATGGCAGCACATGGTGCAACAGCTGGTTACGAGAGCCAAGAACCAAAGAACCAGCACCCCCACTTCACAGACTGAGAGGAGACCACCCCAGGCTGAGCCCAGCATCATTCCCAGCTTTTCTGGTCCTACTCCCACCTCTGAACAACACGGGAGGCAGATTCAGGAGCCACTGCTCCCCCTTCCCTGCTCAGTTCCCTAAACATCACCCTCAGAGCTCCAGGAAAGTCAAAAGTACCATTTCCAAGGCAGGTTTAGGGGAAATGACATCATTTCAGAGCAATAATAAAGTGTCACAGCAGTGGGATTCACTGCCATCAGTTCTATGACCAACACGATGCTGCCAAAGCTGGGGCAGGTGCAAGAATCAAGAAGACCCTCCCAAATTGCAAGAATTATCCTTAGATCACCTTAGATCACAGGATCTGTGATCTAAGCACACTGGGTGCTGCCAGGAGCAATCACACAGACCTTACCAACCCCAAGTTTATTGCCTCTATCAGCACAGTAGCTCCAAACCCATCCAAAAGGCACTTATTGCCGTTTAGACACAATAACGACTGCAGCAATGTTCCTGCCAGTACTGGCAGCGTGACAGCACACAGAAGTCCTAAGGAGAATCAGCTGCGCTGTCAATAACTTGTATTAACCCAAAACCAAGCACAAATCTCACTCTGAGAGGCCACAGTCTAATTTCCCCCTTGGGATCATTGGGTTTGGGAACACATGGATGGATTCAGTGGCAGCTGGGGAAGGACAGTGACAGTAAGGAACGGGGGGATACGAGACTTTTTATTTGTTGCAGTGACATAAACTCAGTGACTTCACCTCTCCCTGTTCTCTTCTTCCCTCTCCTATATCAGGGCTGGCTTCTGGCTCGCTGGAGGGAAGCGAAACAAACTCCAGCCACGTTTGCCAAGAGCTTTGAGATGCGTCGGTGACAGTCGTGCTGTTCCGAGCACGGTTTAGTTACGCGGTGTGTTTGCATTGCTCCAAGAGCCAGCCTTCCCTCAGAAACCTTCGCAGGCAGGTGCCAGCTGGGAAGAATTATTCAGCCCAAAGCACCCGCATGCATCAAAGCAAGAAGCTGCAATTCCCAGGGAGCTGCTGCAGCGCGATACGTACCCGGCCAGGAGCAAGGAGGAGGAGAAACAGGGTCCAGGTGACTGTCCCCAAGGTGCCAGACATCCCGAGTAAAGGGTCTGGAGGGGGGTTCAGGCTGCCGACTGACTCACTCCTCCTCCTGCGGAGTTTCTCCTCTCTCTTCACAGAAAGTTGCTAACCAGCTCCCCTTTAAATAGCCTCCTGGAAGGGGCGTGCCCTGCGCTTGAGCGACAATCTGGAAAGCAAGCTGAAATGGGTGCAACAAAAAAAAAAAAAAAGAAATATATGTCCAAATTCCAGACAACACGAGCAGATTCCTGTGGCCCTGGTGGTTACGGGGCTGCCGGCGCAGCCTGCAGCTCAGTTACTTTCCACGTGGGTAAATCAAATCCCAGTTTATTATTTTTTAATTTTCCCTCTTTTTAACTCTAAAAGTATGAAGCCCAGGACAGCTTTCTTGACACAACCCACCTCCTCCCTTTCCCTACCTACAGCCGTTCCTTTCTGACTGCAAGAGCCGAGGACTTAAATAAGCAGAGCTTCGTGGTGCTCAGTGTTTTTCCTTCGAACAGGAGGGATGGAAAGTTCAGCGCTGTTGGGCGCAACGAGGTACCAGAACCGAGCGTGCATCACCAGCACTCGGCGCTGCCAGCTCCCAGGAAATAAAATTTCAGAACTACAAAAACTGCTGTCTGAACTCCCGCAACGAGGAACTGCTCGTTTTAGGGGGCAGTGAAAAGCTACAGGGTGAAGGTTATTGATAAAGGACATCAGTTTCCCCGTAGCGCTTTATTTGCGGCTGGGGACTGATGCAGGGCATCACGCCTTTTTATCTCAGGGCACGATGGTTTCTGTTTGCTGCTGAACTACTGAACCAGGCATCCACACAGCCTGCACAAAAAAAGCTTTAGAATATGAAAGAGTTGTTTTGTTTATTAAAAGAGTGGTTTTGTTTATTCCCAAGCAGCAAGGGGAATGCTGCCATGGGAAGATGAGGAGAAGGAGCGCAGCAGAGGGCACTCTTAGTCCTTGCTGGCCTGGGGTATGAGACAGCAGGTTCCTCTCCTCCAAAAGGAGTCCTCAATGCTGCACGTGAAGCAGCCTCAAAAAGATGGAGCACTGCTTCTGAGTCCAGGACCTTCCCAGGGGAGAAGTGGTGAAAGATATCTCTGCTTGCCTTGGGCCAAAATAAAGCTGGGGGCAGGAGCATATGCAAAAGGACATGGACCTGTTGGAGTGGGACCAGAGGAAATGCTGGAAGGGCTGGAGCCCCTCCACGGTGAGGACAGGTTGAGAGACTCGGGGGGTTCAGCCTGGAGAAGAGAAGGGTCCAGAGAAACCTTTCAGCCCCTTCCAGTCCCTAAAGGGGATCCAGGAAAGCTGGGGGGCACTCTTGATCAGGGAGGAAGGATCATAGGACAAGGGGGAAGGTTTGACACTGCAAGAGGGGAAACTGAGATGAGATCTGGGGAAGAACTTGTTTGGTGTGAGGGTGGTGAGACCCTGGCCCAGGTTGCCCAGAGAAGCTGTGGCTGCCCCATCCCTGGAGGGGTTCAAGGCCAGGCTGGATGGGGCTTGGAGCAACCTGGTGTGGTGGGAGGTGTCCCTGCCCAGGGCAGGGGGTGGCACTGGATGGGCTTTAAAGGTCTCTTCCAACCCAAACCATTCAGTGATTCTATGATAAAATTCTATAATGGACTGTGCTAGACAGCCCCAGTAGAGTGTGCTGGGAAGTAGGACAGAAGATGAAAAAAAATCTGGAAAGTGCACAGTGGGTCCTTTAAACTCAGCCTCCTTCCTTCCCGTCTCCAAGCTTAGGGCATCTTAACTGGAATCAAGCCCTGCATTTTCCTCTCGTCCTTTCAGGTCCCTCTGCAGCACCAGATCAGCCTCCTCACTTGCAAGGCAGCTGTTTGTCCACTGCTGAAACCAGACAACTCCAACTCTTAATTAATTAGCACCTGGAAAGCCTCTTGGGATTTGGGGGTTGGAGAGCATTAGCAGAGTGCAAACCACCTCAGCGCACCTCCTTCTTCTCCTCTTCAATACGATGAGAGATTTCACAATCACTTCCACGACCGCAACCTCTGTTAATGTCACAACAAAGGAACTATGTCTCCACACAGAAGATTTAATGTACTGGAGGTGGCATAAACATCCAGTGCCCTAGAGCGGCTCGGAGCTAACGGCAGTCTGGCTGGATACACATTCCTTCCCCTTTTGGAAGGTTTGGCACCTTAAACTATGTTGTCGCCTAAAATTAGCTGCTCACATTTCGCAGGACGTTCTCCCAGCGCTTGTAAATAAGACAGGGATAAAGTGCTCCACACCTCTCTTCTCGTTTTCTCACGCGGCGCGAATATGAACCGCAGCTGAACCCCGAGCCACAGGGGGCACCTGAAGGTGTTGTATTTGTGCCGTTTAAAAAGGAGAGTGAGTAACGCTCGATTCATACATTGCTCCTTGTCTGTTGCACTTTGAGCTGTGATCTCCCAAATTCCGCTTTCAGAATTTCTCTTGACCTGCTGCGTGACCTCAAATGAACTGCTCAACCAAAATCATAGCGCTCCCTCACCTGTCAAGAGTTTTGTGGGGAATATTCAGCACTAACCCCGCATTATGCTGGCTGATCAAGTTTTCAACCTACAACAAAAATAAAGAATAATTTGATTATAAAACATCCTTGCCCAGCTGCTTATCGTCATCCACCTGAATGCTTTCATCTTCCCAGAGGGGCGGCGTGAGGAAAACGTGCAGAGCTGGAATCCTGCTCATCCTTTGAGCCACTTCGGCCCTGCCGTGGCCAGCAGCTCCCTCCCCTGCCTTGCCCAAGAGTCTGGCGACTGGGTCCACTCGAGCTCCTCTACTGGGCAACAGAACCAACATCCTGCAGCGGTTCCTTCACTGCAAAGTGCCAGGAGCAGTGTCAAACCCTCTGAATCCAAGTTGCTTGAGTCAGAGGAGCCCACTGTGCTTCTCACAGCCTGGAGCAACTCTGCCACAACGGCACTTTTTCACCATAAGCTGAAAAAATAGAAAAAAAAAAAAAAAAAAAAAAAAAAAAAAAGTAGAGGAGCCACAGGACACAAAGGACAAGTATCAACTGCAGATTCCTGGATTTTGGGAGCTCCCTACACCCAACATCCAAGATCTTCTTGGGGTGCTGTAACAACTTTTTCTACAACCACCTGAAAGGAAGTTGTAGCGAGGGAGAGTCGGTCTCTTCTCTGAAGAAACAAGTGACAGCACAAGAGGAAACAGCCTCAAGTTGTGCCAGGGGAGGTTCAGATTTGGTATTAGGAGAAATTTTTATACTGAAAGGCTTATTAAGCCTTGGAATGGGCTGCCCAGGGCAGAGGTGGAGTCACCATCCCTGGAGGTAGGCAGATGGGCAGACGTGGTGCTGAGGGACATGGGTTAGTGGTGGTTTTTGTCAGTGTTGTGTTGACAGTTGGACTGGGTATTTTGAAAGGTCCTTTCCATTCTCTGATTCTAAGATTCTACAACCAAAACTACCCCTCATGCCAGCAGCTGAACTGTTCACCCCACTGGACATGCCACTTGCCAAGAACCAAGAGAAGAACATGAAGATTGAGTGACTCAGAATGATCAAAGGGAGGAAACACCCAAGTTTACACCAATTTGCATCTCTCCTTTTTGCCTGAGCTGCCTCAAGTGAGAGGATAAAGATGTCAGCCCTGCTTAAAATCTCCCCCGAGCAAAGATAGTGGGTGTTTAATTCAGCTTGTTACGTTCTTCTGGGTTCACTCACCCACTGGCTCTCGGGACTGCTCCTCGCAGGAGGGTTTCCATTCTCACAGCTGGCCACTCTTAGAAAAAGTCACTGCTGACTGGCAATCACTCCAAGCTGGCATTCTGAACTTTGTGAGCTTTGCTAAAATTATATCAAACAGAAATTTGGCTCAGCAGAGATGGTGAGGTTCAAGGTGATGATCAGAGTATCATAGAATGGTTTGGGTTGGAAGGCTCCTTTAAAGCCCATCCAGTGCCACCTCCTGCCCTGGGCAGGGACACCTCCCACCACACCAGGTTGCTCCAAGCCCCATCCAGCCTGGCCTTGAACCCCTCCAGGGATGGGGCAGCTACAACTTCCCTGGCCAACCTGGGCCAGGGTCTCACCACCCTCCCAGTAAAGAAATTCTTCCCCAACATCTCATCTCCATCTCCCCTCTTGCAGTGTCAAACCCTTCCCCCTCATCCTATGGCTCCCCTCCCTCATCACAAGTCCCTCCCCATCTGTCATGTAGCCCCCTTCAGGTACTGGAAGGTTTTAGAAGCAGAGCATTAGACAGTCTTCCTCCTCTCTTTTGCCCAGAGCATAGACAGCCCAGTCCACTCTCATTATCTGACGTGGCCTCTTGCCTAGAACAGGCTGGAGGATTTTGCCTAAATAATGCACAAAATTCTGAAACAAGCAGGATTTGAGTAGCTCCTGTATTTTGCCTCCTGGCAGGTTACAACAAGCTCTGAATGGGACCAAGAGGCAGAAGTTCATGCATGGACCAGACTCTAGAGCTCTGGGGAGCCTGACCAAACACCCTGCCCTGCCACAGACCCTCTACCCTGAACACGCTGTAGCTACAGCCCCTTCAAAGAACAGTCAAGAGAAGTCTTCAGGCATAGCTTGTTCCCTAACCTGGCTGTGTCTGGAGGCAGCATGGGCTGTGGAGACCTGTCTGAGGACACACTCCACCCCTGGAGCACTTGTGGTGAGTCCCCAGGATTCCTGGGGCTCAGCACCCAGGTTACTGGTCTGTCTGTCTGGATCATACTGGTCCAAGTCCAATCAGACCTGGAAAGTAACGCAGCCAAAGCTGCAGGAAATGACTTTGTGGCTCAAGGTTTTTCGAGGTGCAATAAAAAAGTACTTGCCACCTGCAGCCCAGCACAGGTCTCCACTGGTCATGTAGTAGCAGGGGATCTTCTGAAACCCTTAACAACTGCAAAAATTTGGATACAAAAGTGAGTCACCATCACAGCCAGGAGCATTTGTGCGGAGGCAGTGGCTCGCACAGAACTGCAGGAGAAACAGGCCCTGGGAGGAAACAGTCAACTGCACCCACCTGTGAAACGGATGCTTCCTTGGGTTTTTCCACTTCTTAACTTACTGCATGCTTAATTATCCTGAAGGAAAACTGCAGGGGGGTGTGGGGGGGTGTTTAAGGTGGCCTTGGGCAGGCTCATTTAAGGAGGCTCTTGAGCTACAGGAGTCCTTTGGTGCACAGCTCAGATGCATCCGCATAGCAGCCCATCTTTCATGGGATTTGGCCCTTCCAACACCCGCACAGATGAGTCACAAAAGGGTGGGCACAAGGTGAAAGAGAAGGGACTACCATGAGGTCTCTCTCATTAGGGGCTACTGCTTTTAATCACTGGGTTCTGCCACCCCCTGGATAAGTAGCCACTCTGCCATAATTATCAGGAGCTTTTTGTAGTGCATAAGCCAGGCACTGCTGCATCTATATGGCCAAATCCACACGGGTGCAAGGTAAAATCCTCCACCGGATCCCATCTCTCCCAAGACTTCTGTCATCACCTAAGCACAGAGGCTCTCTGCTCTAAAGATCCAAGACTCAACCCCTCAATCAAAACAGCTCTGCTGAAATCCATAGGTCTTCCCTAATTTATGCCAGCTGCACATCTCATACAGCCTCAACAGGCAGCAACAGGTCCCTGAGCTCTGCCAGGCTGGTAGGACCTGGAGGGATGGGTGGCCCACCAGGACTTGTGTGTATCTCTCATTACTAGGGATTTAGGATTCCAACAAGAGCCTGCCCACACCTTTCCCATTCAGGCGTTGGAAAAAATCCAGCTCATTACATGGAATCAGTGAATAATTTCGGCTGGAAGGACCCGTAGGTCATTTGGTTCCTCCTGTAGCTGATCCCAATGCTAGAGAAAGGATAGACTTCAGAGGCCAAGTGAGAAGTGCGGGTCACTGTGGTCTGTGGGGTCAGCCAGGCAGCGCTCTCACCAGCCTGTTCCTGTGCAGCACAAATGAATCTCAGCACATGAATCTTTGATTAGTTTTCTAGCCCCCGGGGCTGTAAATGTGAGCCAGCCTTAACAGAGGACTCGCACCTTTAGAGAGGCAGGGACCTCTTTCAGCTGAAGGGAGCGTTAACCTTGGAAGGTAAGGCAGGCACCTTCAAAATTAGCTGTAAACCAACTGCTTCGCTATGATTAAAGAACACAATCTTCCTCCCAAGGTCTGCACAAGCTGCTCGAAGTTACACACCGATGAAAAAAATGTGCGAACTGTTAAGTGTGAGACTTTCGCTTGCATGCTCTTAATTCTTTATTTTTGTATCAGGCACACATCTATGAGGATTGACCTTTCATACATACATTTTTATTTGCTTCCTTACTAATTAATTTTTTTAGAAGTTTCACGTCTGGAAATTAATGGAAATTAATGACCTGCCTGGCAGAGGCCAATCTGTTAAGTCAAGAGGCTTTGTTAAAATACAGTTATTGGGAATTCTCGAATTATTACAATTTTGAGCCCAAGATGTTCTGACCTCAAAAAAAGGGGAGAGGTAAAATGAAAACTAAGGGGCCTGGCTACGTTTCAAGGAGGTGAGGAAAAAGGGCTTCTCCTGCCAGGGCAGCTCTTGGTCACTTGGCATTCAACACCTCCAAAAACCACAGAAATGTCCTTGACTCTGGCACTAGCTGTTAGAGCTCTGTGTGTCCCCGATGTTCCAAGTGGGGAAATAACTAACCAGCTGCACAGACTTACCGGTGTCACTGCTTTTCTGCTGAGACACTGACACTCGTTTCTTCCATCTGCAAGTCCCCTGGACCAGGGAAGTTCCTCCTCTGCTGTGCTCATCTTCAGAGGGAACAGCCAGGGCCAGGACACAGCTCAAATGCCTGCAAACCCTCCAAGCCTGTTCATTCTGCCCCAAACAAGGAGGGCTGGCAGGGCCGCCTGGATCCTTTTCCTAGAACAAAGGAAACAAACAAAATTACTTCCAGCTTCTCAAATTCTTCTCAAAATAGTAAGTCAGCTCCGTCTCTGCCACTATCCTGTTGAAAAAATTTGGAGAAACAAAAGGAATGAGATAAATTCCCATGCTCGGGCTGGGGTTTCAGCAGAATATCTGTGGGAAAGAGCTCGCGATGCTATTTTAAGCCTTAGGTGTATTTCAAGGGGATCTTTGCTGAAGAATCCAGGCTGTGCTGAGTCAGAGGGGAATCCCAAGAGCCAGCCTCATGACAAGGATGTAAGACCCTTTTTTATCCTTCATACAAACTTCAAATTAGAGTTGAAAGAAATAATCCTGCGGCAGAAAAATTGCCCGCAACTAAGGGACCTCAGAAACAGAAGCACAAGGTTAATTTGAGGCTGAGCTGATATAACCAAAGCCAGAACTTTACCCCCCACATTCCTGTGGCAACCGCACAGGGCTTGTGGTAGTCCCTGCTTTCATCGGAGAATGATTTCAGCTGTGGTGGGGCTCGAATGATGTGTTCACTGCAGGATGAACTCGTGAGTGCTGGCACTCATTTTGAGGCTAACTTTTATGGCTAGTCATCCCACAGCTCAAACAAAGCATTCTGAGGTACAGAAGAACATTCAAAGCCCATAGAATCATAGAATCATAGAATGGTTAGAGTTGGAAAGGAGCTTGAAGATCATCGTGTTCCAACCCCCCTGCCATGGTCAGGGACACCTCCTACCAGACTAGGTTGCTCAAAGCCCTATCAAGCCTGCCCTTAAATACTTCCAGGGATGGGGCAGCCACAACCTCCCTGGGCAGCCTGTTCCAGTGCCTCACCACCCTCACAGGAAAGAATTTTTTCCTAATATCCAATCTAAATCTCCCCTCTTCCAATTTAAAACCATTACCCCTTGTCCTATCACTCCACTCCCTGACCAAGAGTCCCTCTCCAGCTCTCCTGGAGCTCCCTTCAGATCCTGGAAGGCTGCTCCAAGGTCTCCCCAGACCCTTCTCTTCTCCAGGCTGAACAGCCCCAGCTCTCTCAGCCTGTCCTCACAGCAGAGGTGCTCCATCCCTCTAATCATCTTCGTAGCCCTCCGTTGGACCCATTCTAACAGTTCTATGTCCTTTCTCTGTTGAGGACACCAGAGCTGGACACAGGACTCCAGGTGGGGTCTCACAAGCGCAGAGTAGAGGGGCAGAATCACCTCCCGTGACCCATTGTTGTGACTGACGAGGCTTTTATATTCCAAAAAGATTCCTGAAACATTCCACCTGGTCAGTGTAGCTACTGGCCATGTGCCTTCTCATCAGCAGCAGAAGATCTTCAAAAGGATCATCTAAGGACCTTCTCAAGGACAGAAAAGATCCCTGCTAAGAGTGAAAGCACGCAAGCAGCAGGCCAAGAAGCCAGCCCTTTCTGGAGAGGGGTCCCCAAAACCTCAGCCTGTGGAGCCATGGTAGCACCAGGGTTTGGGGACCCGGTGTTGGACTCAAATCTGTGAGCTCAGGACCAATTTTCTCCTTTCTCAGACTGAAGACCCGAAATGGTGTTTGCAGCACAGCCCCCCCACAGGGCTTGGCTGGCGGCTGGTGCAGCCTCTGCCAGTGTCCGCTCAGCGCTTTCCCACACTCAGGATCTCATTTCTGCTGTTCCACAGGCTACAGCACAACACGGCTTTAGGGGAGGCATGTCAGGGCCTGCAAGCCCGGTCTCATCTGCTGCCACCAGCTCGGTACAGCCTCCCTCCAAAGGGAGGTCATCATTCACCTTGGGTTCAAGTGCCAGAAATGCCCAACTCAGCAGAGATTTCTGGCTCAAAAAGCTGCTACTTCCACAGGAGCCTCCAGGAAGGGGATGGGATAGACTTGACTTAATTGTTTTGTTTTTAAAGTAGCGCTCTCTCATCCTATTTTTGTCCCAGGGTTGTTTTAATTGGACAGCTCTAAAGCTCTTTGCAGCTCATTCAAAAGGAGGGAGAGAGAGCAGAGCCTTGGTTTTACTGCCTCCCTACAGAGGGATTGTTGCTGTTCCAACTCTCTTCCAAGTCTTCCCACCTCATGACTTACCAGACAAAAGGGAGAGCCCTTGATCTGTACCAGTGGCTCCGAAGTGACGTAGGGCACAGCAGGGGTGGGAAGGAGAGCGCATGAAAGGGTTTTCCATCGTCTTCTCCCCTTGGGTTGCCTCCTGAAGTCATTGTGCCCTGTGAATGCGGCCGAGGAAGGTTGACTGGGACGGCGGGAGGCAGCGGTGCAGGACGTGCTCACAGCGAGCTTGGCTAGAGGTGGCTGACTCGTAGCTGGAAGGCAGAACAGAGCAGCTCAGGAAAAGGCACCTTAAAATAATCTTGTCACTCGAGTCTCTTAGGTGAGACCCTGAAATGAGCTTGAGGAATGGCAATCCCCATCATCTGGCAAGGTTTATTGTTTGATTTGGTGGTGGTTGAGTTCTTTTCTTGTTGGTCTAGTTGGGGGTGTCCCCGCAACTGCTGGGAGGTGGGACTAGATGACCTTTTGGAGGTCCCTTCCAGCCTGGATGACTCTATGATTCTATGATTTAAGGAGGGGAAGGAAGGCAAAATCATCCCATTTCAGTGAATATGGAGCTTCTTCAAGAGACCTACAGGAACCTGAGATCTGGAGAGAGTCAACAAACATTGATTAGAAGTAAGGCCTGGGAGGACCCACACCATTTTACACCAGTTTAGCACCAGATCTCTATTCCCTTTGGGCTTTTGGCTCTCAGATTGCTAGGATGCTTTTGGAAATGATTCTAAGCATTTGCCTTAATCTGTAGACTCCTAACTACCTTCAGTTCAGGACTGGATCCCAATTTCTTTCCCAAAAGTTGGGGTTGTTTTGATGAAGGTTTTGGCCTGCCCAAGGGCTGAGAGCCAGCAGAGAAGCTGCTGTCAGCATCCCCAAGCTCAACCCCCGGCTCTGTCAGAGCATCCCGCTCCTCCCCGACCCCATGGCAACACCTGGAACTGCTGTGACCGTGGCAGGATGAATCCCCAGATATATGGCCACAGAAACCATCCCTCTGCAGTCCCCCGTGGCATTAATCAACACCCTCCCTCTAAGGGTTCCGTCTTTGTTTACAAATTAAAGAAACCCCAATTCTTGCGTTACTGAAAATTTCCGCTCAGCTGTGGGTCACATTTTAAGATTCCTCTGTTTTTCCTTCCAAGTAACAAATGTTTGTATTGCTGAAGGAAAAGGGAGTGATCCTGTTCCACTCGAATGGGTGTAAATCAGGAGTAATTCCACCAAATCCAAGGGGCCAGGAAGAGGGAAAAAACAGCCGAAAAAGCGCATCATGCCCATTTCTGTGAGCATCTGAAGGCCAGATTTCTTAATTCCTTTACCCCCCACCTCTTTTGTTCTCTTCCCACCCTTGCCCTGTCTCCTTGTTAGAAAGAATGTCATGACTGGGATGTCAAAGAGCAATTATCACTAGATGTTTGGTGGGATGGGGTGGGTTTTTTTTAATAAACATATGATGTTCTCCAGATGCTAAAGAACCAAGCAGGCTGCAGACGATCACCTCTGCTCTCATTTACACAGCTATAAATCCCGAGTCCCTCCACTTACTTCGGCAGCCTAATGCCAGATGCAAGCAGAGGGACCGAGATCTGCATCCAACCCCAAGCTACTAAAAGCAAACTGAGCAATTGCATTTCTTAGAGAAAGCCTCTTCCAATGATTCATGACAGACAGACAAACAAAAGAGGGGCCTTGGGACACATTTCTCTAAGTCACAGCAATTTCCACTTAAGGGACGTTATTTAAAGGCCAAAACAAGAGAGACAAACTATTTACTGTGCTCAACTGACCTACTTTTGGTTGGTTTGTTGGTTTTTTTTTCCTTTTTAAGTAGATACACGCTTAATAGGAACGTTAATGGAAAGGTCCTGTTCACAACTTTGTCTTGACATCGTCTGACTAAAAGACATTTGGATTTAAGGCACAGAATCACAGAATGATATGGGGTTGGAAAGGACCTCTCATCTCCTCCAACCCCCTGCCAAAGCAGGTCCACCCAGAGCAGGTCCCACAGGAGCGTGTCCTGGTGGGGTTTGAACGTTTCCAGAGATGGAGACTCCACCATCTCTCTGGGCAGCCTCTGCCAGGGCTCTGCCACCCTCAGAGGGAAGAAGTTCCTCCTCATGTTGCCCGTTACCTCTTGTCCTGTCACTGGTCATCACTGAGAAAAGCCTGGCCCCATCCTCCTGACACCCACTCTTGAAGTATTTCTAGGTGTTGATCAGATCCCCCCTCAGCTTTCTCTTCTCCAGACTGAGACCCAAGTCCCTCAGCTTTTCCTCATTAGAGACGTGCTCCAGGCTCCTCATCATTTTTGTAGCCCTCTGTTGTCCCCTCTCCAGCAGTTCCCTGTCCTTCTTGAACTGAGGAGCCCAGAACTGGTCCCAATGCTGCAGATGAGGCCTCCCCAAGGCAGAGCAGAGGGGGAGTATGACCTTCTTCCACCTGCTGGTCAAGGAGAGCGATCTCTCTTGACTCTTCCTGATGCCCCGGAGGATGCCATTGGCCTTCTTGGCCAATCCTTCCTTCTTTTCACAGAGATTTCCACGCAAAATGTTCACCTTTGCACACTTATCCAGCTTCTCACAACCACGAGATCACTCCCACGCTTTTTCTGACTCATTTAGGTTTGACATACAGTTAAGTCTCCTGTTTTATGTCACTTCTGAAGTGAATCATGGACATTTGGGGTCTGTTGATCCAAAGTTATGGACAAAGTTACTCGATTCTTCAACTGGTTCCCAGATCCTGTTTACAAATTCTTTTATACTTTAGATCAGATGCGTCAGTGTGAGCCACGACACCTTTCATGGTGCTGGCAGGGCAAAGCAGCCATTAGCCCAGTTTAGTCACCCAGTTAAAGTGGATTTACTGGTGCTTTGGACTTGAAGCTACTCAGGCAGCCAGAAGGTACCAGTGAATACTCTCCGCGTGTGGCACATGTCAGATGGATCCTTACAAAAAGTGCAGGCTTCCCTAAGAGAGAAGTTTGTGACACTTGATGCTCTCTTCCTTCTGTAAACATAGCTTGTTTTATTAAAAACAGCTGGATTTGCACCAGTGGCAAAGAGATTCTGGTCTGTCCCAGTCTTGTTCTGAGAGTTACAGGTGTCAAGGATGGTCGGTAAAGGACTTTTTCCTTTGAAGGTACAACATGGATGTGCCAAGAAAAGCGCCTTTTAGACACAACCTCTTCTATGGCAGCGTCTGGGTGTGTTAAAATCTTTTTCACATGGCTTAGTGTTTACTGGTGTCAGAGGTGGACGGCCTCAGAGCAGCTGTTTGGCTCATTAGCCCTCAGACATGGAGAATGTTTATCCTGGGAACAGTATTTATAACATTTCTGGGCAAACCAGAGCCAAAATATTTCAAAACATGGTTTGTACTGGAGTGGTATCTCTACTTCCAAATACCCCATCACCACCATTTCAAACTAGTCACTGGGATTACCAAGAGAGCAGGGAATTTAGCAGGAAAAGTGGATTCTAGATTTTTATTTTTTTTTTTAGGCCAATCCTGCTCTTGGTTAGGGGAAAGAAAGAATAACTGTCTTGGGCTGACAGATCTGTGGCATTACCTGGCCAAAGCAAGTTGAGTCAGTTCCTATTTCTCTTTTATCAGAAGAAAGTTTGTGGAGAGTCAGAACAGGCTGTTTGATAACGCGCTCTTAGGAAAAGAGTTTACAAGAAGGCACAAGTGAGGCTTTCTAAAGTGTTTAAATGGTGCAAGAGCCTATTTGTACCACTAAAGTCATTGGATCTCCCCCATAAAAACTTCTGTGAGTGACAAAGAAGACAGAGTAGAAAAGGATTTTCTGTAGAATCAGTCATTTCCTACATCTGCCTTCTTCAACATTCAGGTATTTAAAACCAAAGGAGAACTCATTTCAGATAAACCAATAAGTATCTATTTGGAGATCCTCTGGCAAGTTTTACGGTATAACAGGGTTTCTTAAGAAGCTTTTCCAGTGCCCAAGAGCACATATTTTCTTTCCCCAGAGAAAATTAGGGGCTCTTTGACATTCCATTCCTCAAGGTGTCTGCACTAACACCACGTCTCTGAATGATGGATTTCTGCAACCAGCACTATCCAAATAAAGGGAGCTGCCAGGCTTTCCCAGAAACATGGAATGGCCACATCCAAGAATCTCAAAGGCAAGTAAATACCCTCCTCTTTAGAAACAAGATTTTAACAACCATCCAGCAGAAGCTTTGAATTACATGTAGATAATTATACTAATATTGAACATTTACCTGTTCTGGACATGGTGCCTTCCACCCGCAAAGCACCTTGCAGAGTTTAAAAGCTTGGCTGCAAATCCCCAGGGGAGCAGTTTTCTTTCCCTGACCCCGATGTGCAACAGGAGGAACTACAGAAGAGAGGAGAGAGGGAATTTGCTTGAGCCCACACAGCAAGCCCACAGCCCAGCCAAGAGCCAAAGGCAGCTCTGCTCGCTCCCCGTGCAGAGCTTTTTCACCAGCACTGACAAGAGAGAATTCCAGTGATTTCAGGGAACAAAGAAGGCCCTCTCATAGCTGCCCTGTGCTGCCATGTGTTTCCCTGCTGGCAGGGATTATCCATGGGATTCCCAACAAGGACCTACAGTCACTGGCAACATCTGCTGCCGGCTTCCTCAAGGGGCTGAGGCCGCACTGTTTTTAGCTTTTTGTTTATTTGGACAAATTCGTTGCTTGCCAGAAGTGCCCCACACACACACTGCACACATATACACCCCCCACATGCTCTTTCCAGTCAGAGAGCAGGGACCTTCCATCCCACACAGGCTGCTTTTTAAATCCCGGCTCTGCAGGAGATGGTTCCTGCCTCCTCCCCGCAGCCAACTGCTAAAAGCAACACTGAGATCAGACTAAAGCTCTCACCCATCACTTGGCCTGGGGAACACAGGGGTTGCTGTCCTGATATCCCTGATAAAACCAGCATCCGAATTCTGGCACTAACATCCACATGTTAGAGGAATGCCATTTCCCCTTCCAGAGGTCATAGAGGTCAGAAGGGACCTTAAAGCCCATCCAGTGCCACCCCCTGCCCTGGGCAGGGACACCTCCCACCACACCAGGTTGCTCCAAGCCCCATCCAGCCTGGCCTTGAACCCCTCCAGGGATGGGGCAGCCACAGCTTCTCTGGGCAACCTGGGCCAGGGTCTCACCACCCTCACACCAAATAAGTTCTTCCCCACATCTCATCTCCATCTCCCTTCTTGCAGTGTCAGCCCCTTCCCCCTTGTCCTATGGCTCCCCTCCCTGATCATGAGTCCCTCCCCAGCTTTCCTGGAGCCCCTTTAGGGACTAGAAGGGACTCTAAGGTCTCAGTGGACCCTTCTCTTCTCCAGGCTGACCCCCGCCCCAAATCTCTCAGTCATGCAAGGCTGCTGCAGTGCACAGACAAAGACTTCTTTTTCCATGCAGCCAACAAAAAAGGAAAGGCTGAGGTCCTGCTGCCCAGTTGCATCCCAAAAGTCCCAAATACTGTTTTTAAATAAAGACGTGGTGATGTGCTCAGAGCTGAATGAGCTCTTGAGCTTCTGGATGGACCAAAGAAGGCAAAGACCCAAATTCAGATTGTTGCAGGATGGTGAAAAATCCTCAGCTCTAGTATCTCCTCAAGAGATGGAGGTTCAAAACAGGCACAGCACAGGATCTGTTCTGTACTGAATGGTGTGGACCTTATTATTGTTTAAGGGCAGTTATAGACAGGATATCAGCCCACTGGAGGGTCCAGTTCTCCTTTCACAAACAAAAGAACAGGACAAAGCTCAGACAGAAATCCACAAGAGCACATGAGGCTGCATCTGGCTAAAGGAGATGATTCATAGAGAAGTGACCACCGCCCTGTCCGTCTTCTTCCTCTATGGTTTTCCTCTGCTCCAAGGCTCTCTCTGGTGCACTCAGCTCTTCACTGCCACAGTTACCAGCAAAGGAATCAGTTAAAGGCAAAGGAGAAAACAGAACTATGTGAGATTTTGTTTCCTCTGACAAAGAAAACTCAGAGGGTCAGCTCATGGGTCTTCAGGGAACTCAAAAACCCTGTTTCCTTTCCATCTGTTCACCAGTTTGAAAAGGATCCATTCATATTCACAACTAACCCCTTCTAATTCAGAGGTTTAGTTCATTCACTCCTAGAATAGCCTATTTTGGAGTTCGGGGCAGGGTGTCCGGAGGTGCTGAAGATGAATTCCAAACATCTCCAACTCATTGAAGAAACACGTGCAGTCTTTATGCAGTAACACATAATTAGGGAGCAATACTTTGTCCAGCAGAAGACGGGCTGCATTTAGATATGTTACAGGAGTCTTTTGCAGCTCTAAGCCTTATCGCCTTGGGTGGGACCTTAGCTGATATCAACAGTTAACTGGGGCTAAGCAACCACCAGATGGATATAAAATCTGACCTCTAAGGAACACTCACATGCTGCAGGCATTGGTGCTGCCAATTCATGACCAACAGACTTCCCAGTCACTCATAGCGACTTCTGCAAGGTCAGGGCATGCTCCAGGGCTGTCAAGTTAAGACACAGCAGTAAAGAGTGAAACGAAGGTCAGCAGAGACGTCAGGAGAAAGGAAGCCTTGAAAGAGGATGAGTTTGGTCCCAGGAGGGAGCGGCAGTTTCTCTCCCAGGCATCCTGAAATCAACAAAAAGAGAGATTCAGCCTGATCATACCAAAAGAATGCCTCTGATCTCCTCGTCCTCGGCGGTGATGCGCCACCCCACACAACCAAGAGAGAGAATGAGTAAAGCCCAGGCGCCCAATAAAGGGAATTGGTGGGTCCTGAGCAAGAGAGCAACCCCAGGTTTGTTCTCGTTGTTCGGGGTTATGGGTTCTCACTCTGACTCTGCGCTGGAAACAACTCAAGCTTGTATTCAGGGTGGCCACTCAGAGTTCATGTTCTGCCTCGGAAATTATTCTGCATGACAAACACAAAGCCTACAGTAAGTGAAATTACATGTTGGGCTTACTTTTAAAAGTATTAACATTTTGGGAAAACTAAGAACTCATACCACTTTGGGCTAAATCTGAACAACAGAGAAAATAAATCAGAACAGGCTTCGTGCACATATTTTTCTATGAAGAAAGTTGTTTACAATACATATTCCACTCCAGAATAAATCTGGGATAAACAAAGTTGAACTCTTACTCATCTCTGCCCTCCTTCCCAAGCACCAATAACTCCAGCAGAAAGCAGAAAATGAAATAATTGGTTTTCAGGAAGCGCTCAGCACATTTAAAAACTAGGTCTTCTCTTCTCTGTATCTGAATGTTCATACCCCAGAGATTTTACGAGAACAACTTTATGAATTCCCCAGTAACCACCAAAACACGGTCACCCATTGAATCACCAGTCAAATACATCTTATGTCCTGCCTAGGATGCTGACCAGTTCCTCTCCTACCGTAACACACATTGTCGTGGTACACAAAGGGGTGTACTTTACAAAATGAAAAGTAATGCACTAATTTTGGAACGTGCAGGACTTTAAAAAGTCACACTCCTCCTGAAATGTAGAGAATTTAGTACTCCTAATCTCCTTTATTTTTCCCTGCAAACCTAGAGCCAGCCTGTGAGCTCGTTGACCATGGCAGAACTTTTATGCCCAACCAAAACAGAGCTTTCTACCCAGTGACCAAAGACTGAAGACACACAGAAACTGTCTCCTTGGACACAAACACCCAATCACACACATACATCTTGCTCACTCCTGCCACCAAGACTCACTTTGAGGGCTTCACGACTCAAAGCAAGCCAAAACAGTTTCTCTTGGTCCAGCCTTAGCCTCCAGCTCTACTTTGCTTCAGTAGAAGTTCTAGCTTAAGCAGCTCCCATATTTCCACCCCTTATCACCCTCTCGCTGTCTCTACAGCCTGTTTCTGCAGCTCAAATATGGCTTAGGGAATTGACCATAAATTAAAATAACCTAACAGAAAGAAAAACAAAAAAAAAAGGGGAGATTTTGTTTTATTTTCTTTTTGAAGTGAGGTAATTCCCTACCTGGGCCACACAAAAGGGGATAAGAGAGGGGAGCAGTGCAGGTGCAGGATCAGCCACAGCAAGGAGAAAGCGACTGCGTTCTGGGAGTGCGCTGCTGCTGAAAAGAAATACTTGTGAAACAAAATCCTTCACTGTGCTAAGCCTGCCCCAGTTTGGAGCGATTTGTTTTTGCGCCGGAGACTTGAGAGCCCGTCCGCTTCCGACAGAGAGCCTTCCATAAAGCCAAATCCCCACTTGGCTGCCCACTGGCTCGAAGGGATCATCGTCCTGCAGCACCGCCACATTCTTGGGTCCCTCTCCGGCTACTTTGAATAAAAACACCCCAAAACTCTTGATTGAAGAAATAACTTGGTTGACAGAAGAAGAAAAACACACACCTGTTAATGTAACTATTGCTATTAATAATATTTAAACACCCCGGCTGCAAGTTGGGGAAGGCCCACAGGAAGGCAAGAGGCAAGCTCCAGGTCCTTGTGGTTCAAGAGAATTTCCTGCCTTGTCCGGGCGCGTTTCCTCCGCTGCGGGGAGGGACGGCGGCCAAGGCAAACGGCATTCCTTTTGCTCGCCCACTGTGGCATCGTCCGAAGGCGGGGGCAGCCGAGGAGCTCCAACACTGACAGATGGTGCTTTAGAAACCGAACCGCCGGGAGACCCAAGCAAATCGGATATGGGGCCTCAGCGGTACTGGTGGTAACTCCAGTAAGGATGTGCAGCCATTACTCAAATTAATTCTGATTGCAGCTTTCCTAAGGAATCTGCATCCAGCAGAGCAAGGAGCAGTTCTGCTCCCCCTACCCTTCCAAGACCATCAAGGGAACGTCCTAATTAAGCTGATTGTTCCCCACCTGCCTCTCGGAGGGCTGCAACAGAGCCCCAGCATCCAGAGTGCAATGGCCACTGGGGATTACTGGTACTACTGGGGAGTGGTGAGGGGGATTGGGAAACTGGCCAAGCTACATGGCAGCATCCCAGCAGGAGGGAGTCATGTCCTCCCTCTGTTTTCACAGCCCAGGGAGAAAACACACACCATCACGTTCGGATTGAGAGCAGACCTGAGGAGAAGGACTTGAGAACTTGGGGGTGTCAGCTGATGAGAAGCTCATCACGAGCTGGCAACATGCGCTGGCAGCCAAGAAACCACCAGCATCCTGGGCTGCATCCCCAGCAGTGTGGCCAGCAGGGCAAGGGGGGAGAGTCTGCCCCTCTGCTCTGCTCTGGGGATGTCCATCCCCCCCGTGCTGCCTCCAGCTCTGGGGCCACCAACAGCACAAGGACATGGGACCTGTTGGAGCAGGGCCAGAGGAGGCCACAGAGATGCTGGGAGGGCTGGAGCCCCTCTGCTGGGAGGAGAGTTGGGGGTGTTCAGCCTGTAGAAGAGAAGGCTGCGGGGAGACCTTCAAGCCCCTTCCAGTCCCTAAAGGGGCTCCAGGAAAGCTGGAGAGGGACTCTAGATCAGGGAGGAGAGCCACAGGACCAGGGGGAAGGGTTTGACACCGAAAAAGGGGAGATTGAGATGAGATCTGGGGAAGAACTTCTTTGGTGTGAGGGTGGTGAGAGCCTGGCCCAGGCTGCCCAGAGAAGCTGTGGCTGCCCCATCCCTGGAGGGGTTCAAGGCCAGGCTGGAGGGGGCTTGGAGCAACCTGGGGTGGTGGGAGGTGTCCCTGCCCAGGGCAGGGGGTGGCACTGGATGGGCTTTAAGGTCCCTTCCAACCCAAACCATTCTATGATTCTATGTTGTTCTTTTTCATTTGGAAATCAGACCCCCACATGAGGATTTAGAAATCTGAGCAGTCATGTTTGTAAATGTTTAGGGCAGGATTTTTCAAAAACATTGGAAGCACACGCTCATGAAAATCCAGGCTCTAGCAGTAAATACCTCAAGGTGCTGTGGAAATGTTCTGTAATTAGTGCACGCAATTTGTGAGGTTGAATTATTTCCTTAGCCCCATTTTATAGATGGGAAAGCCAAGGTACAAATGAGGCAGCGTGTTTCCCAAGGCTACATAGCGTGCTATTGCCCGAGCCAGAAACAGACCCTACCCCTGCTGACTCCCAGTTTCTTGCTCTAATCACCAGAAAATTCCTTTCCTCTATGGCACAGCCAACTGGTTTCAATAATAAATCCAAGCTGTTGCAAAGATCAAGTCCGTTTTTTCACCGCTTCACCCCCCCAAAAAAAATTTAATTTTCAAAACATAGGTTTGGCTTTTTACCAGAGAAAGGATTTGTTTTTCATTATTCATCTAGTTTTTGGGGTTTTTTTTCCTTTCTCTTTTAAAAAGCCAAACATTCAATCACTCTGTTCAATATAGAGTTCCTAGGCTAGGAGCGGTGCTACTATCATTACCCTATAAATCTTCGTTACTCTTACTATAAATACACTTCTGCATTTTTCATTTCGTTATTTTTATGACTAAATATGGCACCTTTAAGCAAACCTCAAGATGCCTTCCAAAATTAAGAACTGTGAATCGAATCCTGTGGCCCTTATTTCTGAGAAGCAAGGCTTTTTAAAAAAGCATAACATTCCTTGGTATACGTCCAAAGGAGTAACATAAACCTATGGCTTTTCAACAGCACCTTAATTACACCAGTCTGCGGAGGTGAAGATAACGCTGCCTTACTTAGACACAGTCAGATTGTTCTAAGGGTACCTCACGTTACCATTCCAGGATGGGAATGAGCCAAATCAAGATAAAATATAGATATTTTTAAATTGTGCCCACTCTAGGTAAGTCAAAACAAAAGATTTGGGAAGAAGCTGTTAATGTTAATAGGTATTTCTCCTAGAATGTACAGCACTTACTGCTGGGCTAAAAAGAAGATACGTGCACAAAAGAACGGTATTTATCCTTTTTTAGAAGTAGCAGGATTTTATTTCTAGCTTTGCTTATTTATTTATTTATTTTCCTAACCTAAAAAGCCAGATTCTGTGGAAGCTGGAAGATTCTCAGATAAGTAGAAAACAAGAGAAGGTAGCTTTATCCCAGAGTTTACTGATCTGTTGAAAGGAGGAACAAACATTAGCTCCTCAAACTCTATTTCTTATTCATGTTTGGCACGAACAAGTAATTAATATTGTGGAGAAAGGATGTTTTTGTTAAGTAATTAAACCCCACAAAATGTTCCCACCTTGTCTAAGAACCAGTAACTCACTATAAATAGGAGAACAACGACTAACCCATCTACTTTTTATCTCTGCTCCCCCCAGTGGAGCTGCACCTGCTGGTAAATAAAAGATCCACTCACTGGTAAGCCTCCTCAGAGGCAGCTTTCAGTGATAACTGTGATCCTCGAACTGGTGGAAACGATCAATCAAGATTTGTAGTTCTTTATAAGAAGGACTATTTATTTTATAGAACTAGAGAACTATTTATTTTATAAACAGAACACTGCCAGCACCACCCTGCAGAGTAACACGGCCCCCATATTCCCCTTCACCCCAGAAGATGGGGTTGTCCACATTCCATTTTCCAGTACAACAGGATTTCACCATGAGTAGCGATAACTTAAAAACCACATACCTTTACAGGCTTTTCTGTTCTATTTCCTTATGGCCTTGTCCTGAGCCAACAGGCAGAAGCTCCAAAAGCAAGACCACTTCATGGAGAACCAAAGAGCTTCAGGGCTTGCAGGTGGTTCAAAGGCAGGCGAGGAGATCAAAGTTGCTCACCGTGTGCCAGCCGTGGCGGTGATGGCACCGTTATCCTCTCTACCTCACAAAAGAAGAAATTAATCTTTTTTTTTTTTTACTGGATGCTTTTGATTCGGACACTAGCTCGCTCTCATCAAAGCCAAAGAATACCTGGAAAACTGCTTCAGAGGATTTTAAATTATCTCAATTTATCTTCACTAAGAAGAACCATAAAACAGGAGAAACTGGCCGGGTTGAAAGTTGAAAATCAAAAAAACACACAAAACCTTTGCTGCAAAACTCAGGCCTGTGAAAACCCCACACCTATTGAGCTTTTAGGCTGAAAAAGAGAGAACTTCTACCTTCCTTGGAATTTGTCAGCATTCACTACAATGAGCAAGCTCAAGAAAAAATTTCTCATTGCATTTCTCTCCTATTACCAAGACTTGATGAATCACTCGTGAAGAGAAGTAAACTACAGCTTACTTCTGGAACCTGCTACCCCAGGCCAAAGAGTGCAGATGACAAGGCTTTGTCCTCTTTAAACTTAGGAGAAAACTCTTAAAGATTCCCAGCCTAATTCCCCGATCCATGCTTGTTGGAATCCAAGGAGCATTCTAAATATTTGACTGAATTCTCTTAAATTTTCAGCCATCGACCACCTCTAAGAAAGATCTTAGTAAAAATATACTGTTGACAACCAAGAAAAGATACAAGCAGCTACAAGCTCTCTGCTCAATGAAAAAAGCTGTTCAGTTGGCCTCTTTGGAGCAGAACATTGCCCCTCTGTCCCCCAAAATGGGTACTGCTTCATCAAATCCAGAGAATTTCAGGCATTTATAGCACTTCCTATGAGCTCAGATCAGCCTTACAGATTTAATATACCCTTCAATATGCAAAACCACAGGTATTCCATCCTGGAAGAGGTGTGAATATCACTTTATCTCCACTCCTCATTCATTAGGACTGTTTAGGGTTTTTTTAAATATAAAGTTTAGATCCTTAGACAATTCCCTTCAGATCATCTAACTGTAACTATGATGGTCTCATTCACAGGAAATGCTCAGGTTCTGGTTCATTCTGGTTTATTCTGCATAGTGGGTTCCAGTAAAGCTGAAAAATTACTGGAGTGGATGGGAGATGTGCACATGGTATTGGACAGCCCCTGTGTGACAACAGACCTCTTCCACCCACTCGCATTCGCTGCTCCCCAGTGTCACTGAATCTTGTTCCGAGAAGAGACTAAGAGCAATCGTTCCCACCCCCAAGAAATAACCCAAGCCCCCCCCGCCCAATGCATTATCAAACACATGTGGGCCATATTCAGGGGGTTCTCTGATTCTACTGATCTACTGATTCTGGTTCTACTTATGAAGACCACACAAAAATTCCCATATGAAGCCTACTGCCTAAGAAGAAGAAACCTTCTGCAAAAACCTCACGGAGATGTGTTTGCTGGAAGTTAAGCAGCATTCCCATCCTGCCTAGAGCAGAGATAGAGAAGAACAGATTCAGCCTCTTACCTTTCACTCGTCGGAAGACTGTCCTTAGCAAACCCTACCTTCCATCTTTTATTTCTGGATTTAATAAGTCCCTTTCCTTCAGCTTCCTTCCCAGGTCCAGAGATTTAGACCTCTGGTTGTTCTTCTTCCTCTCTTTTGCTCTCCAGGGTGCTCTGCTCTTCCTCTGTGCTCAAAGCTGGGAGCACCAATGCCTACCAGAGTGGCATGATTAATTACCCCTGTGTCTCACGTGACTTTCCTGCTAAGACATGCCAGAATAAAATCAGTCTTTTTTTTTTTCACAAAGCACCAACTGTTGAATCATATTCACCTTGTGGTCCACTAAAACCTCCACATCCTTCCCTCCTATTCCACCACTGAGCTACTCCTCATCCTTTATTTATAAACCCACTCTGGTTTTCCTTGCTGTGGGAACAGTTTTCTTGGAGAACCAGAGAGACCTTTTTCCAGACTTGTAGGAAGAAATGTACCACCAGTAAATGCTCATTCAACCACACAAGCTCCTGGAGAGATGGAAAAGACAAGTGAACCCTGATAATTCTCTGAGAAGCTTCTGTGTTGGTTCTTCAGCAGCATCGAGCAAGGATACGATTTTTAACTGCTCCAAAAATTAACCTGTGAGTCCCTCACGTAACAACTGCCTGGCTGCCCAAAAGACACTTCCAGCCACTCCCAATTGCTGCTACATTTTCAGTTTAGTTTTCAGGCTGCAGGACACCAAGCAGAGCCAGCTGTCACAGAACTGAGACCAAATCACCACATGCCTCTGCTCTTCCCCCCAGTGCCCAGCTTTGCCATTGCTTTATGGCGTGGCTGTGAAACTCCACCCAGTTCCAGATTTTAATTTACAGCAACAGAGTGCAAAATGCTCAATGAGGATTAAATTGAACACTTTGCATGCTGCTTGGAGCTGAAACCCATAGAAAATGCTGTTATCTGCATCTTACAGAAGGGATTAAGAGAAATGAGCCCAGATTTAGCCCCGTAACTCCAGGCACCTGCTTGAAGGGCTTCAATTAGAAGTCTAAAAGGGTTATACAGTGTGCTCACCCATGGGGTGGAAAAGCCTATTTATTTATTTTACCTTAAAACATCATTGGTGTAAGATCCCACAACTGCCAGCGTATGGACTACAAACATCCTGGCAGATAACCCAAAAGCTACTCTCAATCCAATATCCCAAACCAGGATTAAGTCTGTCCCATGGGATCCGTATAGAGGACGTAAACAAATGAGCCCTGCCAGCTTGTAAGTTATTACTGTGAACATCCGGAACACTCTGATTTGAGCCATTGACATTTTCATAAATTCTCTGAGGGTGGATTCCCTGTAGTAACAAAGAAGAAAATAAGAAACGGACTTCTTTTTTGACCCCATTCCTGGTAAACGACATCCACAATCCGAGATGGCCCTTGTCAAATCCCTGGTGAGACACAGCCATCTATTATTTGATCCCTGTGGGAACAGATGAGGCCTCCAAAGAAATTCCCTCAGAGGAGTGAACAAGGACATCCCTCAGCAAAGATATCAAGTGGATAAAACCTACAGAGGAATGGGGATTGACTGATGGTGTGGGAACAGGAATACAAAACCAGCGAGGGGAGCACGTATGTGGACAGAAGGCAAAACTGAGAGATCTGGGAATAAATCCCTCCAACCCCACTCACTTGATGATGGGCGTAGGTGTTCTCATCCCTGAACTTTCTACGTCACTGCTCACAACCATTAAGCTCAGAAACCACTCAAGCTTGAAAGATGTTCCTTTAAGGGAACAGGAATGGAGTGTCCTTGTCCTGTTTGAGGTTGGCTTTGATGGGGAATCTTACAAAACCCACTGCACCAGAGAAATACAAGCAGGGGGCTATTGTATAAACATCTTTACTTCATCTCTAATACACAGTAAGAGAGAACATCAGGTCTCTACCACGGCACTGCGTTGCTATACAAAAAACTGGCTCTGGATAAGAAAACTAGCAGAAACATGTCAATAATACCACTGGTAGGTAGAACTTGCTCAGCAATTATTTTCACTTGCTGTGAGATCAAGATAGAAACAGCAAGTCTTATCAGTAAATAAATAAGAATGCCAAGTCTACAATAATCTGCAAATATTACACTGGGAAAAAAAAAAAAAAAAAAAAAAAAAAAGATCCCAGGTCTCTATATCACTTTAAGCTGCATTATCTTCATTGTATAAAAAAAATGGTTTTGATCAAATGTTAAGACATACCACCTCATGCAACAATGGAAAACAGATTTCATTGCATATTTTCTCCTGGATTACTTAAATTACTTTCAGAATCTCAGAAGCCACTCCAAGCTCAAAGATTTGCTTTATGGATCTTTATTTTATTTAATTTTATTATTTCAATTACCCTGGCCAAATTCATCCCTAGTCTCAGTCCATTGGCTACAGTTGTCAAAGTTGGAGGACAGACTTGGCGCCTGCGAGACCAGCAACGGGGAAGGCTCTAGCACAGTAACATACAGTTCCAAAGGCAGAAAACCGCTTGGAATCAGTTTCAAGCTCAAGCTAAAAATAGCAAATTCAAATTAAAATCTCCCAGGCCAGATTCTCATGCTCAAAACCATTAATTTTAAAAGCTGAGACCACTCAGGGCCTCCTCCCGGGAGGTACTGACTGACCCTTAACTCCAATAAAAGTTACTGAGAGTTGAAAAAGCTCTGAAGCTCACAGGATCAGGCTCTTCAGCAACAGCTAAGAACCAGCCTGCCAGCACCTCAGTCCTTGTGGGGGGCTCGAGGATCAGCCCTCCAGTCAACTCCCGTAAATACCAGTTGGGATTTACCCAGCAGTTTTCAGGACCAAGCTCCTAGACCAAGAAATCAGCAGAGGTGACAAAACACACAGACATTTCAGCTGCTGACATCCCCACTGCACTCAGGAATCCCCACATCTTCCTGTGATGAGCTGCTGCCTCTTCACCAGTTCACAAATTTTTAAGGGGGAATAAACAGTTTTTCGGGTAATACCATTATCCTGGCAGCCTTTTTGCTCTGTTAGGTGCATAAACAGCAGTCGCTTCAGATACACTGCTGAATATAAAATTCTTACCTTCTTCTGCTCCAACACAACCACACGACCCTGGCTTCCTTTTGCATTTTCATTGCCCAACATCCATCTCTATGGATTATCCCAGGAAAAGCAAGTTCTGTGTTACTCAGCTGGAAGGAAAAATGGAAAGGAGTTATTAAAGATACTGGACTCACTTCATAAAATGACAAACTACTGGCTTTGAGCAGCTGTAAGGTAATAATGGAGAATGAGCGACAGCTTTGTGGAAAGCACGACTCAGTGTTAACCAGGGGATGAACTGCCATGTCGCAAAAAAACCCAACCCTGAGAGCTGACACCTGAAAAGCAGTCTCAGCAGGGACTCCAAAGAGGGTGGATTTGCAAAAGACCAGGTTGCCAGTGACCCCAAGATACAAAAATTGCTGCGTGACAACCAAACGTCTTTATTCAACAGAGTTATCAGCTGTGGGTCTTGCCAGCTGTCTTGACTTTATGCCAGATTTTGCAACATTGTAGGGAAGAGCGTGGAAAAATGACCTGAGGGGTGCCCTAGGGAGTCCAAAATCAGAAAACAAGCAAATGAAACAGTAAATATGTTTTTAATCTTATGATGCTTGCACACCCAGGACTGCTGAAGAGTCGATGTTCTAGAGCAATCAGTACTGGCTGTGCCGCAGAACGATGATGGAAATACAAAAACTGCCCAGTATGAAGACTTTCAGAGCCTCCTGCAGAAATGCAGTAAGGGTCAATGCTCTTTATGCTTTTATCCGCAGGGAAAAGCAGAGCGAGTAACTTTTTTCTTCTGCTGCTGGTTGGTTTCACGCGTTAGTCGCTGGAATGAGGATGCTCCGAGGCAAGATTTAAGGGAACTTAAATTAAGGGGATTTAAGAAGGCGTTTCCAAGGGTCAGCTCCTTCTCCCGATGCTCTTCTCCTCGCACTCCCCAATTTCACCACCTGAAAACCCCAAGCCAACCACCGGCGGCCGTGTGCTGCCCTCGCATGGGCTGTGAACAGCAGAGCAGCAGCACCTCCGCTCGCCGCAGACCCAGAGCCCAGAGAGGCAATAAATAGCAGGGAGGGTTTGGAGTGTCCCTGTCATCACCAGCTGGATTTATGGCATGCCCCAGTGAGGGCACAACCACAGCCGGTGCTTTAGCAGCTCTGCCTGGCCTTCCATAAGAGGGTACAGGGTTTGCAAAGTGTTGGGTGACACCGAAATACCAACCAGCTCCCGAGCAGCACTCAGTCCTCCAGGTCCACTCGCCTCTGCGCCGTGGTAACTAGTGATCTTGGTTGCTCCAGGAACTGCCTTACTCACTGTTGAAGGCCTGAGGGAGTAAAGAGGAGAAGAGGGATGATTACACTGCACCCAGTCCAGCTCAATGACCCCAAAGGCTGGATCTCCTGCCTGCTGAATGCTCTAACCTCAGAGCCAAGGGCAGCCCCGCTTTGGTTGGGATTTGGAGCACAGATTCTGGAGAAAAGGCAGCTCTGGGGAGATCTTAGAGCCCCTTCCAGTACCTCAAGGGACTCCAGGAGAACTGGGGAGGGACTCTTGATCAGGGAGGGGAGCCACAGGATGAGGGGGAAGAACGTCTTTGCTGGGAGGGTAGTGAGACCCTGGCCCGGGTTGCCCAGAGAAGCTGTGGCTGCCCCATCCCTGGAGGGGTTCAAGGCTGGGGTTGGAGGGGGCTTGGTGTGGTGGGAGGTGTCCCTGCCCAGGGCAGGGGGTGGCACTGGGGGGGCTTTAAGGTCCCTTCCAGCTCAAACCAGTCCATGATTCTATTCCTCACCCTGGTAAACCGCAGTGAGAGCCTCTGCTGACATTGCCAACGTGCGTCCCACCTCGTAAAGCAGGTGCCAGCATCGGCAGCAGCGCCTGAGCTGCACACTCAACAGCGCAGTGAAAACTTCCCCACAGCTTATTCCAGCGCCTCCTACTCCTGCGAGAAAACCTCGAAGAAATGACTGAAGGGCTTCTAAAACACCAAACATTCAGGAATATTATTCAGGAATATATTCAGGAACCACACCAAATTATTTGGGATACGCAATGAGTTTCCACAACACAGAGCAGGGCACAGACCTGCGTACTACGATACGAAGTAATTAATTCTTTCCTTCATTTAGAAGGATCATTTTTTTAAGGCAATCAACCCCATATTGCGTGGGGGCCTGGGCTGTCAGCCCGGAGCGCTAAAAAGAATCCAACCCTCCTCTCAGAACACACAAGGATAATTTAAGTTGGAAGTTTGGGGGGTGTCGCGTTTGGCTTTCCAAAGGAAAACTTTGGAGCGGGCAACATTTTCTTGCCCGATTAAAGAAAGGAAAGGCGCTGGGGCCTTCTCAGAAGGAGCCGAGACCCCCGGGCATGAGGCGCCCCCGGGAACGGGCCCCACTAAGGGAGGCCGCAGGGCCCCCCAGGCCCTCCCCAGGCCGGGTGGGCAGCACCCCCGGCGGCTTCTCCCTCCATTTTCAGACACAGGCCTCCCCCGGAGGGGTGAGGGGCATCCTCTCCCTGCTTCCCCGCCCCCTGCCCCCGCCGCTCC
>VZRU01011229.1:44508-63126 GCA_013398155.1 Pedionomus torquatus
GACTGACTGACAGGCTCTCGCTCACACTGACTGACTGACTGACTGACTGACATCCTCACACTGACCGACTGACTGACAGGCTCTCGCTCACACTCACTGACTTGACACCCTCACACCGGCTGACTGACAGGCTCTCACTCACACTCGCTGACTGACTGACACCATCACACCAACACCCTCACGCACTGACACAGCCTCACGGCCCCTCACCTGCTCTGACACCCGGGTTCACTCCCGAGCTGACTGACACTCCCCCCCACACTCACACCTGTGCAGGCTGGTGGGCTCACACGGGCTGACACACGCGTTCACACACGCTCACACACACGAACACACGCTCAGAGGTGCTGACCCCAACCCTACAGGCACGTTGGTGGGCAGTTAGTTACACCCAGGCACTTACACACACCCGGGCAGTTACACACACCCCACAGAGTGACTAGCCAGGGTGACAGGCACGCTGGTGGCACTTACACCACCGTCCTGTGCTACCTGTGCTGACGCTGGTGGGCACCGACGTGTTCTCACACTGTTAGGCACTTACACACACTCACTCACAAGCTTGGGCGCTTGCATGTTTCTAGGGCTTGTATCCTCCTGTGCTTGTAGACACTTAGATACTCACAGTTGTGCGCTTTCAGGTACTCACACGCTTGTGCTCGTGCTGCTGGGCTCACACGCTTGTGCTCACACTTGTAGCCGCTTACGCTTCCTTGCTCTCTCCGGCTTGTATGTATCCCTCACTCCCAGCCCCACACGCCTGCACGCCTGTGGGTGCACCCGCGTTTTACAGGGGTTGTCGTACTCACGCGCCTCCATCCCTCACCGCTTGCCACTGTACACACACGCTTCCGCACACACTCACGGATTTGTACTCACAGCCAGAGCGTTGTAGTGTTTTGCCACCCCCACGCACCCCTGTACGTGCTCACCTTGTATTGCAGTGTCTGCACTAGCTGCCACTTTTACACTCGCATATACACCCCCGCTGTGGTGTCGTAGTGTCCTTGCTGCCTGTCACATGCTTTTATACACCCGCAGGTACATACAGTCGTGCGTACGCGGGTACACCAGCGGATCACAACTTCCACGTTGCCTGTTGCTTGCACACATACCTTTCTCCAGCCCTACAGACTCACAGCAGCACGTTGCCTAGTCCTGCTTGCACACACGTGTGCACCCTGCAGGCTTCCTCAGTCTCTTTCACGTGTGTGTGTGTGTGTGTGTACACACAACCCCGCACGTCACTGAGGATCCCTCTGGGTGCTTCTCTTGCACACGCGCTCACACGCACCGAGCTTGCCATTGCACTGCACACAGACACCGACACACTCGTGCAGTCAGGCTCCGCGGAGTTCTGCTGTCTCTTTTTAGGCACACAGAGGGTTATCTACCACCTCTTCGCTTTAAAACCATTTTCTTTTGCGGTCACCTCTCTCACAAGCAGACCATAGCTCTATGAAACACACACACAGAGTCACCTCTACCTTTATGAGCCTGGCTTTGCTGTGCACACACGCACCAGGGGATCACCCTCTGCATGGCGTGTCTGTACAGAGTAGCTGCCTCTGGGCCCCGTAACGGAGTCCTTTCAGCTTGACGCTCGCACCACCGCGGGGCACCTCTGTCACCTTTTGCACACGTGAGCGCGTTATGGTGACCCACTGCCACATACTGCACCCTCTGCCAGGTACACGGGTGGCGGAGCCACCTGCTACCTGACACATGAACACACTCAAGGGCTGTCAGTTACCACGAGGCCACCTGTTGTACTCATCCAGGTGTATATACATGTATATTGGGCTGTATATGTTACCCGCACACCCTGACCCCGTGTTACCTGTCAGACGCAGCACTCCCCATCCTAATGCTGAATTTCAGCGAGTTCCCTCCTCTGCTTTCTGTTAGCCAGAGAGGCATCCTTTTCCCTCAGCCCATCAGAAATTCGGTCCACGCCGCATTTCGTACTTGTCACTCCCTCACACTGCACAGACACCTCCTCTCCAGCACGTTCGCTCACCCAGTGCCACTTTGCGCGCGCTCTGACGTCCCCGCTGCCACCCCCCTCACCTGTGACAGACACGGTCAGTGCACCCACGTGCAGAGCAAAGCTCAGACCTACGGGACGCGGTTAGAGGTCTCCCCTCCGAGTGCTGCCCTGATTTATCTCCACGGTTGTGGGAGGTAGACACGGGTTTGCAGACCCCGACCCCAGCTCGGTGGGGGCTGTGTTACCTGCCCCTTTGTCAGAGCACCCTGGGCTCCCCGGTGCCTGTGTCCTGGGTCGCCCTGGCATACAGAGCAGGAGCCTTGCCACCTCCTCGTCCCCTGCTCCGTGTAATGAACGCTCAGTTTGTTTGCTGTATGTTTCTGAGTGGCTTTTGTCCTTCTGTGAAAGCTCCCTGTTCTCTGAAATTCATGCTGTCTCTTGGGTTCCACTTTGCAGACTGTTGAGCCTGGTTCATGCATGCCTGCTGGTTTTGAGTGGCATCGACCCTCTTAAATGAGTCTTCTTTTTGAAGTGTAAGGGTAAAATACTTCTCAATAATGTTTTAACTGCTTAGGGTGACATTGACACAAATATTCTCCTTTTTGTAGATGCTTTGGTCTAACTTTTTTTTTTCTTTTTCTTTTTTTGCTTTTATAGCTGGAGCCGTATATGGATGAAAACTTTGTTTCAAGAGCCTTTGCCACCATGGGAGAGCTTGTACTGAGTGTAAAAATCATTCGAAACAGGTTGACAGGGTAACTGTTTATGCTTGTTCTCAGTTTGTTCTACCAGTGCGTTTGGATTGAACCCTTCGCCCTCTGCCCATCACTGTGGTCCTCTCCGTATTACAGTGATTTGCCCTTTGAACTTTTCACCATTGATGCCAACAATACGGCTATATTGATGATAGCAATGGAGAGGAGGATTGCTGGCTCTTCGACCAAGGTTTGGCCCTCATCCTGCAGTGCTTCAGCACTCGTTCAGAGTGGCATTATGTTTGCTATAAGGTCCCCATGGGAATTCCATCCACCTCCTGGGCTGCAGGCTCCAGTGACCCGTCTGTGTCAGTCGTTCCACTAGTGCAGCTCCGTGATGCTGGCAGAGGTGGGAAGTCTAAGCTTAGAAAGAGCGATAGGAGAAGCTTTTGAGTTAATCTGGAGTAAAACGAGTGACTGCACTGGGAAGAAGGTAGTTTCATCTTCTTGTAAACGTCGTAATTTTAGTTTGCGGTTGTTTAAACTTGGGTGAGGAAAATCATATTCAAAATAGGAAGCAAACTAATCGTGAGCAGATCTGTTTTCTGTGTGCTTTTGTTGACGTGACTTACTGGTAAGTAGGGGCTGCCACTTTATTTGAGATCAAGATCACTTTCTGAGCTTCTTTTTGGTAGCCAGTGCTTTTACTTTGAAAAAGAAATTGTACTAAGTATTGCAGCGCTAACAAATTTCCTACCAGTTGTCTAAAAATGTAATATTCCTTCTCAAATGTGTTTTAAATCTGAAATCTTTCTCTCTCCTCTCCTGTGTCGTATGTTCAGAATTCCAGCAGGCTATTGCTTTGTAGAATTTGCAGATCTAGCTACTGCAGAGAAATGTTTACATAAAATCAATGGAAAACCGCTTCCTGGTGCTACACCGGTAAGTAAATGAAATCAGCCACTCGGGAAGCAAAACTGGGAAGGAATAGATCGTGTAGAATCTCTATCTTGAATTGTTACAGACAAATCCAGAGTCAGCAAACTGGGATTTTTCTTTCTTTGGAGTTAAATGAATGAGCATAAAACTATTAGTGTTCTTGCACGGCAAATTGTTGGGCAAAATACTAATTTCTGTGTGAACATCTGGGTAAAATTTAGGTACAGAAATGTTGTGTTTCTGAGATGTGTATGTACAAAATGAGCTTGCAAGTTTGAGTTTTGAGTAACTTTGATTCTTAAGAGTAAGGTGACTTTTACAGCTTGCATTATTCTTGGTCCTTAGCAAAGAAAAGTTACTCAAACCTGTTTACAGTGGAGAAAGAGCTCATCTGTTGTATAATTGCAATACATAACTAATGTCTCGGATAAATAAAAGCTGGGTAGTTCAGAAGGAGGAATCGTAGTCATAGAGGCTAATTTTAGGGTGTTGACTCGAATGTGTGGTAGATTCAAAGGGGACAGCTGACACAGCTCCCGTTGTACCCAGAGGAGTTGGCTGCAGTCACTGGGGTGACTGGTTCATAAAGCAGCTCTAGAATCACCTGTGATATTAAATTGGTGCCTGTTTCAGTGCAGTTAATACCCAGAGGAGGAAACTGGGGAGTTTGGGTGTTGTTTCTTGAACTTTTCTGAGAGGATTGTGGTCCCTGATAACAGGGGTCGATGGGAGGCCTGGGGGTACCCGTTCTGCTGTCCTGTTTAACATGCCTCTATACTGCAAATCAGAGGCCCTAATTAAGGGAAGATAATCTGCTAATCTTTGTCGGTGCCTTCTGTACTCACTAGAGAGAGAAAGAGAGCAGCTCTCACAAGGAGTAATATAATAATTGAAGGTTGGTTTTGGGAATATCTGCCTTTATCCGTGATTTAATTCAAAATGTAGTGTAGAGGGATGATTTACCTGACACACAGAGGGAATTACAGATGTCAGACAGAGATCCAGTATGGGCAGCCCACACCAGCGAACTCAGCAGGAAACTGTCCTCTTGTCTCTTGTGTTTAGATACTTTTCCTCTCATTTGCAGAAGGCCAAATGTGGCTCACTGTTTTATTTTTAAATACCAAATCAGCCAAAGGAATACCGGCGAGCCACGGGGCTGCTGCTGTCTCTGTTTCTGTGTTTTACAGAGTTAGTGTCCCCTGTTGCCGTTTGAGTGAAAGTGCTATCAGGTGTCTCGTTGATTTTAAACCTAGAATATTGTGAGGAAGAGTGAAATCCAAAAAATAAAAAGTTGAAAGTGCTTCAGATTGGAACCTAAATTTTGTGTTGGCTTGTAAATGGTCCCCAGAAGGAGTTCTGTACCACTCTGCAGCAGTGAATGCAAGCATGCGAGCAACACGAATATAGCCTAGAGTTAAGTCTTTGCTCTATTTCCCAAGAATTACTTACGCTGTCTTTGAGGGAAGAAAGGACGTTATCCAAGGTGCAGGAGCGCGCTGGGCCCTCTGCTGTGCTAAACAAACGGCCTGATCTCTGGGCTGTGGGCTCACAGTAGCCTTGCTGTGGCCAAATCCCCCTGTGCCACTATGTAGTGCAGAGGATGCCTATTGAGGGACAGAAAAGTGATTTTGCAGCCCCTCAAGCTGATGAGGGAATCCAGTTTAGGTCTTCTACTGTTTGGGTAAGTTTGGACACCAGAGTTCTTGTAACAGAGTCCAATCCTTAGCTTCTTCCTCTGCCAGATATGGTTCAGAAGAAAACAGCAATTACCGTTGCGCTGTGCGGTGCACTGTTTGGGTCGTTGTGTGCTAAGCATTGTGTAAGAATTCCCATGGGATTGAGACCCTTGGGATTTAGAGGCAGAAGACAACTGCTCCTTAGATCTTGCTCTAGAATTAAATGGGAATCACAGAATGCTATGGGGTTGGAAGGGACCTCTGGAGATCATCTCCACCAACCTCCTGCCAGAGCAGGGTCACCCAGAGCACGTCCCACAGGAACGTGTCCAGGTGGGGTTTGAATGTCTCCAGAGACGGAGACTCCACCACCTGTCTGGGCAGCCTCTGCCAGGGCTCTGCCACCCTCTCAGGATCACATCCATGTGCCCACTGTCACTGGGCACCACTGAGAAAAGCCTGGCCCCATCCTCCTGACACCCCACCCTTGAAGTATTTCTAGGCATTGATCAGATCCCCCCTCAGTCTTCTCTTCTCCAGACTAAAAAGACCCAAGCCCCTCAGCCTTTCCTCAGCAGAGAGATGCTCCAGGCCCTTCATCATCTTTGTAGCCTCTGTTGTCCCCTCTCCAGCAGCTCCCACTCCTTCTTGAACTGGAGAGCCCAGAACTGGACACAGTACTCAGAGTTGGGGACAAGTTGCTGAACCCTGGTAGGATGGGAGCAGAGAGTTCCAGATGTGTCAGTGAGCACACATCTGGGCTCCTGGGAAATTTTTAAATCTTTAAAAAGAAAATCGGGTGCAAAGTTTCGAGGGGCCTTCAGTGTCTGAGGACAGGTAAGGCTTTCAGATAAACCTCAATTTGAGATCTTAGTCAAGTGTTCAGCCACACCTTCAGACTCAGGCATTGGCTCTGTTTTCCAGTGGGACAAGATTCTCGTCTGCCAGTGGTCTTGTAAATCATAAATGTTCAATAGTCATTTTAAGGCCTTTCAATTAGAAATCAATTAATATTTGTTATTAGCACCTCTGTTTTCCTGTTTTGCTTAAAGATAACAAGAATCTGACACTAAGTCAGCTTCACCTCTCTTTCAGTAGCTTTATAAACCACTGAAGTAAAAATAAGCCACATCTCTTAGTGCACGTTCTTTGCCGATTTTCATTATTCGAGCTGTACTGACATCAATAAAATGTTGTCCTTTGTACCTTAATTGGCTGACCAGACTGTGTTGAACACCTGTCAGCATTTAGGAAGCTTCATGTAGTAAGCTTAATGTATTTTTTCCCTAATTTTTGGCTTTATTTTCGCCTTGTTTCAGGCAAAGCGATTTAAATTGAATTATGCAACGTATGGAAAACAGCCCGATAACAGGTGAGCGCTCAATATTCAAATAGTTGCTTTGCCTGCTTAATGGCCCTTTATCAGTTGCCTTGCGAAGAGTATTCAACATATGTAAACCCCCAAATTCTTCATTGCTGGATGAGATGTACAGCGAGGAAATTTGGGTGGGAGAGCGTTTCTGAGGTGCGTGCAACTAATATTTGTACCATTTTGTCTAGCAGCGCCCGGTAACTAAACCCCATAATTAAAACTGTCGATCACATTATACTGCCTTGGCACACGCTGTAGATCCCTGTGATGCTGTAGCACGTTAGCACGTTCTATATATTCCACCGTAATACCATATAATGCCATGAATGTTTAACGTCTGAAGGTAAATGCAGTGGTTTCACACCACCTGGTGTAACCGCCTGGAGTCCCACGACAGCCAGCAGAGAGATGGGTGCTCCGCATTGCCTTCTGGAGGAACCCATCGTTTTCCATGGGCAGGGAAAGGTGCCCAGGGAGGCAAAGGGGCTGATTTAGGCTCCTGAGGTTTGGGGAGCATAAATTCCTTTCCCAACACCTGCCCAGAAACGCTTACACAGTTAATTAAAACACGAAGGAGTTGTTGAGGGAGGTGTGTATGAGGGTGAAAGCAACAGAGTCCTGCGATTTATTAGTGTACTATTAGTCACATCTCCCTAATTATATTTTTATTTTAGATTATTATTTATGAACCTTTAAAGAAAACTTTCTAGATTACAATCAAGGCGTGACAGCCGAAGCCAAGAGTAAGATTGATGTTTGGTAACTAATTCTTACAGTTCCATTTGCTCTGGAAACGGAGGTGGATAACGAGCCTTTCTGATTCCAGCACCTTGCCCTGGGAGGTTTTAGCAGAGGGAGGAGGACAGTAACACAGCAGATTTATCAGGAGTGTCTTTTAAGATATTTAAACTTTCCAGCATCCAAGTATCTTAATTCATACGTTATAATTCAAGATCCGTATATTGGAAATGGCAAATCTAGAAATGAAACATTCATTTTTTCTTGCCACATTAGAAATCTAGAGAGATCCTGTGAGAACTACAAACCAACATTGTTTTTCAATAAAAAGCAGTATTGAGTAGATGAGTTTTGCTGCTTGAATTAACTTGGAAAATCAGGGTCAATAAGAATTTTAGCTATTTAAGCAATTTAACTGCTGGCACTTCAAAATATCCATTAAATGCTCCTTTAATACCATTTTTTTTTATTTGGGCTAATCAGTTGTCACTCAGCATGCCTCTTCTTTTGGATGAATGTTCTTAAAAAGTTTTCTTTTGTTTTCTTTAGTCCAGAATATTCACTTTTTGTGGGAGACCTGACTCCTGATGTGGATGACGGCATGTTATATGAATTTTTTGTTAAAGTTTATCCATCGTGTAGAGGTGGAAAAGTTGTTTTGGACCAGGCAGGAGTATCCAAGTAAGTCGTTTTTTATTCATTCTTCTCTTGCACTTCACGTGTAGCAGTGGGAAAAATGGAGTGCAGAAAGGGAAAAGAATAGTTCGATCAGCTTTGATTTTAGTAATCTTAAAATGTTATATACTTGAACCTTCGGTCTACAGTATGTTTGGGGTTGGATAGACATTGCAGTGTATTGTCACTCCTGTTGGCAGCAGGTTACTGCACTTCTGAAGATGCTGAAAACTGTCCAAGTAACCTTGAAACACCATTTTCTTGGACTCTCGGGGGGGAATTGTGCGTTTACAGTCTTGAGGCTGTTGAGCGTATATCCCTGTGAAGCCTTTACAGGTTTTTGTTTCAAATAGGGTAGGGCAAACAAAGCTATGATTCATTGTCAGGTACTTAGTAGCTGCCTTGTTCATCTGCACTGGAAATGTCTTGCCCAAAAACAGATGTCAAAAAGTCAGGTTTCTTAACCTTCTTTCTAAACAGTAGAAAATGAAACTTTGTTTTCGCAGAAGAGGGACCAGTTGGTGAGCATCCTTATTTTTGAAACAGAACATGGCTTCAGTGAGACACAATATTCTGAGGCAATGCCTATGAGAATGTCATGACAGGACGTAGAATACGGCTGTAGGTCTCCCCTCTTTCTCACATAAGGTTTCTCAGTCGTAGACATGTTGGTTTGAAGGAACCTCCGGAGGTCTCTGGGCCAACTTCTCGCTGAGCAGGACCTCTGCCAGTGCTGAATCAGGTCAGCCATGAATTGTGTAGCCTGGGAAACCTCCCAGAATGGAGATAATACAACCTGTCTGGGCAGCCTGTGCCAGAGCTGCTCTGCCCCCCTAGTAACGAAGTTCTTCATCTTCAACCTGAACCTCTTGCAGAGCTGCTCAGTCACTGTCTGGCTGTGGAGTCACCCTCATCCTCCTGCTGCGACCTCACCTGAGACCCACACTGCCAGGGTGGGCTCTGGGTGCCTCCTCCTCAGAGGTGTAAATCCAGCAGTTCTTGTTTTGCTGCCTCAACCCCTGCCTACAAGATAGGTGTTGGATGATGGAGGTTGGGTCATGAGTTGGGCTTTGGGAGCTGTTCCTAAACGCAGTCCTTGGGAGGAGGGAATCTGTGGCAGCTTGGAGAAGGAGCAGGACAGAAAGGCCCATTGCTGGGAAGAGCACAGCATTTTCCTCTTCCAGGACCGGGGCGTTGCTGCCAGGGGCTTTGTTGTGACTTGTGCAGTTACTCAAAGTTGAGGCAACTGCAAGTGTCACTGTGATGCGAGAGAAGAACCTGGGGCTTGTGGAAGTGCCTAATGAAGCCCTGGCCCTTCCAGCCAGGGCTGGTAGATCAGGAAGGTCCCCTCCCAGCACCTCTTGTCCAGGCAAGAGAGGAACTGGGAGCCTGACGCCGTGGTGCTGTGCCTGCTTCTCTGCTTTCTGCCAAGGGTTCAGGCTGGGGGGCTTCTAACTGCAAGGACAGGACAGAACATCTTCCAGGGAATTCTGGCCACAAATAAATGATTTCTTGGTGGTTTTTTTTTCTGTACTAAAATCTGGTTTAGCCGTTGGTGTGAAAAAAGTGGACAAGTAGGAAGAATCACTGCCTGCCTTGCTGCACCCGACTTCTATTCCTGTACACCACATTCAACTCTTTATCTGTCCATCTCTATTTTGGAACTCCAGTGTTCCTGGATTCCCTTACACACTCCTGGTCCCATCCAAAAAGCTGCAAGAGTCTTTGTAGCAGCTTAGAAACTTAGCCACTTCTGTGGGCAAACACCTAAAACTTACTTAATCTCACTTAAAAGTTGTCTTGCACTTGTTTAATTTGCCGGTCTTTTCGTAGAGGGCAAGTTAAAGAGACCGGGTACCTGTGTAGTTATCCAGTTTGTATGTGAGGCCATCTTCTGTATGTGAGGCGTGCCCATACGTATATGCATATATGTATAAAAATACATATTTGGACTTGTATGTATCGCTTGCTGTGCAAAATACTGCATTTTATGGGGCACCAGTTGCTCTGTAATTGCTTCCAGTGAGGACCTACTACGAGTAAGAGATGATGCTGATTTCCAAAGAGTGTGTTACTTGGTGTTTAAGTGTTCCCACAGAATAGATAATGTACTGTAAATTTACACCCTTGCTTACGGCTCGTTCTTTTCCCCGGGTAGACAAGCCCTTTCCCTCCCAAACTCCTTCCTTTGCCTAGATGGATTCCTCTTTACCTCCCACACCTAAGTCTTTGATCTTTCTGCTGCATGAGGCAGCCCATCCCATCTCGGGATCCTGGCACTGCTCTCCTGGATGCTCTTGCATTGCTTCTGACTCACTGCATCTCACGCAAAGGACCTTTGGGGTTGGAGGGGAGTCCCTGTTTTCCTTCTGGCTGAGAGACGAAGGATCTCCGTGGAGCTGAGGGGTTGCTACCTGTGTGTTAGTTCCCCCTGTTTGAGTTGTGCCATCAGAGCCAGTTTTAGCAATTTAATATTAAGAGCTCATTTTCTGGTCCCCTGTTGAGAACTCTGACGGGGCCACACGGTTCTTAGGAATGACAGAAAACCTATTTGAGCACTTTCCTGCTGAAAAAAGGGCTCATTTGGAAAGTGCATCTCAGTCAATCCTACAGGAAAGCGATGTTTTCCTTCACAATGGGGCAGTTTCCGATATAAAAGGTGCGGATGTCTTGTCAATCCTGTGCTGACTTGCAACTGTTTGGTTTATCTGTATCCTCCCAAGACAGATTTAAGGCTTTGCTACTGTCTGTTCATGCATTTTGACATGTCTCGTGTCAGCTCACTTCCAAGTCCCCACAATCCGCTGGCACAAGAACTACTTCACTTTCCTGAAGCCCTCAAAAATACTGCTGAAAACCCACAGACGGTTTCAAGCGTTTTGCAAAAGCAACTTGAAGACAGAATCATTTAACCTCTACTAGAAGCCCTATTGAAAGTGGTTCATGTGTTGTATTTTTCAAAACCAATTTGTACTTGACTCTACGAAGAGGCACGGCTTTTTTCTTTTACCTGAATTATTCTGTATCTCTGCAGAGGTTACGGGTTCGTGAAATTCACGGATGAACTGGAACAGAAACGAGCGCTGACGGAGTGTCAGGGAGCGGTGGGGTTGGGCTCTAAACCTGTACGCTTGAGTGTGGCTATACCAAAAGCGTGAGTATAAGAGCAGCCAGACCTTTCTATAAGGAATCAAGGTTATTTTTAAATGGCCCTTAGTGGTTTGGGTACATTTCTTGGATGTTCCTGTCACAAAGTGAAGGAATACCCATGAATAAAGTAGCAGGAGGAATTAAAAAAAAACAAAATTAGAACAAAAGATCAAAATGAACCATTTTACACTGTTTTTATTTGTGTACATTTGTATTTAAATATGAACACACACAGAATCACAGAATAATATGAGGTTGGAAGGGACATCTGGAGATCATCTCCTCCAGCCCCCTGCCAGAGCAGGTCCACCCAGAGCAGGTCCCACAGGAACGTGTCCAGGTGGGGTTTGAATGTCTCCAGAGATGGAGACGCCACCACCTCTCTGGGCANTCAGAACCAGTCCCAGTGCTGCAGATGGGGCCTCCCCAGGGCGGAGCAGAGGTGGAGTATGATATGACCTCCCTCCACCTGCTGGTCACGCTCTTCCTGATGCTCCCCAGGATGCCACTGGCCTTCTTGGCCACCAGGGCACATTGCTCATGGGCATCCTGGTGTCCACCAGGACTCCCTACACACGTACACACACTGTATTTAAATATAACTATTTTTGAAGTATATATTCCTTTGCGTTAAATCGAGATAGTCTAAATCTGCTTATTGATGTCTGGATAGCAAAGCTCTATTACCTTGCTAATTCTATTATAATGTCTACTAAACTAAAGTTTTTTGGGGCAGGGATTAACTTTTTTTTCTGTGTTTGTTCAGAACCTGATACAATGAGATCCTGGTCTGACTTGGGGCTCGTAGCACTAGGGTAATACGAATAATAGTAATTGCTCCCTATTTGAATAATATTTAGATTTTCAGTGACCTCAGATGTCTTGGGGGGATAAGGAAGAGAAAAGCAGAAAAAGGGGGTTTAATGTGGTGAGAAGATTTATGTTTCCCTCTTCCCACTTCTCACTAATTCCATCATAGCTTTCTGTGTGACATATTTTCATTTTCAAACAAAATTTATCATCTCATTATTTCAAACTTTGCTAATCAGGTGGGATTCCCAGTTCCTGGGGAATGTGAATTTTAGTCAGCTGACTATTTAAGGGCTATTTAAGTTGTTGGGGTTTTTTTCTTAATTACTTGTAATCCTTTTTACTTCATGTGCTCTTCCGGGAGTTGAAGATCACCCAGTTCAGTGGGAATGGGGACAGCCAGTTGTCACTCAGGCTTCGGTGTGGCAGGGGCAGAAGAAAGAGGGTTTTTGTCCATTCTCACTAAAGAAAACCCCAATTCTTTTGCAAGGCCCTAAATCTTTAACCCTTCATGTAAAGCAAGACCCAGTACCTGGTCTCAGGAAGCTGCAGAGTACTTTGTTTATTTTATCAGAAGGATAAAGGGCCCCAAATATCTGCATTGTGGTTCAGGATTGTTCTAATTTGAGGTTCGTAGTCCTGAACTCTTCCCTTCCTGAAGCCGGGAAGGGCTACTAAATTACCTCAGAAAGAATGAAAGCAATGTTTATTAATGAAGATGAATATGAATACAGGGAAGGGCGTTAAGCTTAAACCACTTCTTTCTTTCTGCGAATGTATGCAAATGATAAATACTGCTGCAGTAAATAGTCAATCTACTTTAAAGACTGAAATTTGCATGTTAGAGTAAGCCTTTCTGTGTACCATATTGTAACTTCAACTATTTCACTGCTTTTTTTTTTTTTCATAATTGTTCTGCATTATTTGCAACTTATTCCTGCTTTATTTTTTTAAGTAATCGTGTGAAACCAATGGAGTACAATCAGATGTACAACTATAATTATAACCAATATTACCAACAATATCACAACTACTATGCCCAGTGGGGCTACGACCAGAACACGGGCAGTTACAGCTACAGCTACCCCCAGTACGGCTACACCCAGAGCACGATGCAGGTAGGACAGCACCATGTACTCACATTTCCGTGATCTGTCGGCCCAGAAACACGAGGTGGTTTACAAAACGGTGGTGGGCAGATTTTATTTTCAAGCTCTGAGGTCTTATTGAACCTACTTGATGAGGAAGCAGAACTGTTGAGCAGCCCCTGGGGTGTGGTGTTGGCTTGTGCGGGGGATATCGCTGGGGCTGGAGTGGTAAAAAGGTCTGGAGGACACAAAGGGTCGCTTAACCACAGGATGCTGTGGGGTTGGAAGAGACCTCTGGAGATCATCTCCTCCAGCCCCCTGCCAGAGCAGGTCCAACCAGAGCAGGTCCCACAGGAGCATGTCCAGGTGGGGTTTGAATGTCTCCAGAGACGGAGAATCCGTCTCCCTCAATGGAGTGGAACACAGGGTTTATGTGTGAAGAATTCTGTTGTAATCAGTCAGAAATAAAAGTCAGCGTCTGACAGCAGTAATCAACAGGTGACGTTTGTAAAGAAAAGAGGAATATCTGCCATCCTAAGGTGTTTGTTTTTCTCCTTGCAGACGTATGAAGAAGTTGGCGAGGACGCATTGGAAGGTATGTTTCTTGAATTCAATTTTGAAGTTGTCGGCTTGTTCTGCACTGAATAGAGAGTCTATTTCTCAATTTGGCCCCCGATTTCAATGCATAATATACCTTTATCTTTGAGTAAATCTGAGGTCTGAGAAAAATTGTGGGTCACTATCACCTAGTGTAATTGCAACCTTATTTTACAGTTTCTGTTCTTAATCTGCACCTTGTCAGGCCTGAAATAAATTGACTTCATTAGCAGTAAGATTTTAATCTTCTATAGTACACAAACTTTTATCATTTTTTGAAGTATTTTTTTCCTGGTATGCTACAAAACAATTTAGATATTTGGATTTTGTTTTAAATCTTGGAATTTAGAGCTCAGGGTTTTTATTTAGAGCTGGAGCCCCTCAGCTCCAGGACAGGCTGAGAGAGTTAAGGTGGTTCAGCTTGGAGAAGAGAAGGCTCTGAGGAGACTTTAGAGCCCCTTCCAGTCTCTAAAGGAGCTCCAGAAAAGTTGGGGAGGGACTCTTGATGAGGGAGGGACTCTTGATGAGGGAGGGGAGTCCTAGGATGAGGGGAAGGGGTTTGACACTGCAAGAGGAGGGGAAATTGAGATGAGATGTGGGGAAGAACTTTGCTGGGAGGGTGGTGAGACCCTGGCCCAGGTTGCCCAGAGAAGCTGTGGCTGCCCCATCCCTGGAGGGGTTCAAGGCCAGGCTGGATGGGGCTTGGAGCAACCTGGTGTGGTGGGAGGGGTCCCTGCCCAGGGCAGGGGGTTGGAACTAGATGATCTTTAAGGTCCCTTCCAACTCTAACCATTCTATGATTCTATATTCGAGGCTTTGGCAGACGAGCTCTGGTGACTCTTGCAGCAGCGTCAGACGCTACCGTCCCTTCATCCACCCTGACCCTGTAGTGGAGGGAGCAGAACGGAACGTGTGCCTGCGCCTCCGCTCCTCCACTTTGCAGTCCAGTGCCTTAGTGCCAGCCCTCCTTCTCTGGCCGTTTAAGTGGCCACAATGGGCTGCGAGGTGCAGGTATGCGTTCTCTCTGTTGACTCTGCTATGGGGGCAAGCACCACTGGAAAAAGGGAAATATTTGGATGTAGCTACTATTTATCCCAATGCAGAAAAATCCCTAGGGCTAATCTGGTCAGGTGCTGGGAATGTTTTGCCAGTCCCTCTACATTTGTTTTAATAAAACTAACACGTTTATGGGGTGTGGGTTTTTTCTGAACTCCTTTTGGCGTGTGACCTGTGCGTCTGCCTCTCTTCCCTCCTTCAGATCCGACACCTCAGCTGGACGTCCACGAAGCAAATAAACAGTTTATGGAACAGAGCGAAGAGCTCTACGATGCCTTGATGGACTGTCACTGGCAGCCTTTGGACACTGTCTCCTCAGAGATTCCGGCCGTGTTATAGCCTCGTTGCTGAGGCGCTGTGGGCTGCGTGACATCCCGCCAGCGCGTTCCGGACTCTCCCACTGCACCAGGATCCTGCGGTAGCGAGGGGTGGCCCTTTCTCCACCCAGGTCTGTTACTCCAAAGTACGGGAGAGGACTTGTGGCCTTCCCTGTATGGAATGAGTATCGTAGGAGCATCACGGTAACTTTTATTCCCGGTGAAAATTAGAACTGCAACAGTTTTATTCCTTTTGTCTTGAAATGAACTCTTACTCCTTCTTGGGAATTGTAATTTATAAACTTTCAACGAGATGGCACAGGGGAAAGACTCTACTCCAACCTACAATAAAAAAGTTGGTCTTTTAAGTAAAATTACCCTTTGCATTTTGGTTCCTGCCCATCTTTCTGTTTTGCTGCCCATTTAATTGTCTTCAGTCATTCAATCCTACTCTCATGAATGTGTTACTTGAAAAAAAAAAAAAAAATCATTGTTGGATACCGCTGAAATGTCTCAAAACGCTTTCCAGTGACTGGGTAAGGTTGCTGTAAGTTGAGCACGGGAAGGAATTGTGGAGACGAAAGCTTACGTTCTGCTTAACCTAAGCTGTAATCTTGAGCTGGCGAGCTTATGGCTGGGTGTTCCTAAGAGATCTACTGGAATTTTTGGAAAGTAAAGACAGAAAGGAGTATTATAAAACTCTACAGACCGATGCCTTTCACCTGGTGGTTTCTGGCACGTTTGGCTTGTCTCTCCACCCGTGTATGGGGAAATAATTCCCCGCCAGTCGAGCAGTTTCGACCAGCAACCTTGTCTAAACGTTATTTTTGTCTATCATGCCTTTTTGGTTTGGGTTTGTTTTTTTTTCCCCCCATTGTGGACACACCTTGATGGTCTCAATGTTAAGATTTCATCGCGTCTTCCACTGTCCTGTCGGAGTGAATTCGATGAAACTGAAGATCTTGCAGCAAAAACGGGTCAGAGCGATCTCATCGATATATTGTGCAACAAATTGTTGCTAACTGGGAAAGCAGTTTTCTACTGGATGTTGTATAAGCTGGATGGACAAGCAATATATTTAAGCTAAATATTATGTTGCATTCGAGGTGACAGCGAAAATAATAGCACTTATGTTCATGTTATAAGCCCTTTTCAGGCTTTTGTGCCTTAAAATCTTGGAGAAATAGGAACAGAGAAACTACCTGTAATAAATGTCTATCCAAGAACTCATTTGGGTAACTGAAATTGCTGCTGCAAAGCGTTTGGTTGCCTCCCTGCCCATGTCGATGCAGAGATTTGCCACGGAATTTAAATACTTTCATAAAGCCTACTTCTACTACACCTTTGTTTGTGTCCATAATTACGGTATCTTTGTCAGTCTGTGGTCTTTATATCAACAGCCATGGTAAACGCGCTGTGAATGTGAGGGGGATGGTGGTGTGTACTGGATTTAGCTTTTTTCTGAGCACGTGGAACTGGAAGACTCTTGGAGCTTCTGCCTTCTCATCTGCTGGGATTTTTCCCCCTCCTGCTGTGTATCTGGCTGTGCTGTGGGCTGTTAATTGTGGCCTGACCTTCAGTTCTTCTGAATTTAAGGAAATCAGTGTTCCAGAGGTGGAAGAGAGTGGTTTTTTCCCTTCTGATGTAGCTGCTCGGCAGTGCTGAACGCTCAGATGATGCCTGTTGTCTTGAAAAGTGCCTGTGATGTAAAGACTGTTTTCTTTACATTCTGCTGTTAAATGCTTTCTGGATTGTTCTATTCCTGCACTGCGAGATTGCTACCCTTTGTGTCTTTGGTTTCTCCTCTTGTGGACTTGCCGTGGCGGAAAGATAGTTGGTGATGATCAGCCTAAGCCATCACGAGCAGCATCTCCTGGTTTGTAGGAGCTTAAAATATCTCAGGCCTTTCCTTTCTGGTTGACGTGAAGCTTTGGGCCACGTTCCCTTGATGTGGGAGCCAGCTTTTTGGGGTTGTTTGGGAGAATCTCGGCCAACTGTTGAGCTGTTAATCTCTCTGCTCATCTTTCTGTGTGTGGTTTATTCATCTTGATGTTAATTTTTTCAGCTCCCGGCCATTTTTGCAGGACCTGAAGCACAAGAGGAGGCTTTTATGTGGAGCTACAAACCGGCCGGTCGCCTGGATTTTGAAGGGTTTGTGTTTTGGAATCCAAGTTAAACAGAGTGTGGGATTTTTTCTTTCTCGTGGAAAAAAGGAAAAGCCCTGATTAATCACCATTTATCCTAACACCAGATGAAAGACAAGGACTCCGTGGGGTAAGGTAAATTCTGCTTTTATCTTTCTATGCTAAAGGCAAGAAATCCCTGGGCGGATGGTATCAGAGCTCAGTGGGATTGGGTAAGTCTTGAAAATCGCATCAAAATTGAGATTATGAAGTATCCAGCGTTAAGGAGTAATTAGAAAAACACTCAGACCTTCTTCCTGTGTCGCTTGATGACGACGTGATGAGCCAATTTAGTTGCTCTTAAACGGCAGGGACTCTGCCTGAGTTATAGAGGCTGGAAAATGTTTATCCACCTGCAGGGTGGAAGAACGGGGGCGTTCCTCCTCTTGGGCACCAAGCGGCGATTTCCAAAGCGTAAGCTGCGGGGGTTGCCCCGTTGCCAATTAACATGCGTTTAATTAAAAGCTTGGCGGTAAGCGTCGGGGGTGGCCTGTGAAAAATCCTGACCGGCTGCCAGTGGGATGAGGAGCTTGAAACTATTTCTTTCTAGCCTGATGTGAGTCTGTCCCAGAGCAGCCCCAAGCCGGGACTGGGGCTTGTGACGATGTTTTCATGTGAGTTTCTGACTGAATTCCTGGTTTTTGGCCTGTTTTCAGGAGCCGGGTTCATACCCCGCACACTGAGGAGCACCGAACACCCTTAGGTATTTCTCTAAATCCCTTTTGAGGAGCGGAGATGTTTGACTCTGATCTTTGCCTGCTGGGTTCCTCATTACCGGTTTGCTAATCCCCAGCTTCTGCTGAACAAGATCCGAGAGGAATTTTTACCTTCCAGCCTCGCTATCTCCCGGTGTATCTTGTACATCCTACTGGATACACCAGTTTCTGGATTCAACCCGGGATTTGCTTAGACATGAAATTAATTCAGTGTCAGGATAGGGTATGAATTTCAAACCATTGGAATCTGATGGAGCTCGTTCAGAAAATGTCCCTCTGCCAAAGTTTCCTTTACCTTTTTGCCTGGTTGGAGTATTTCTTTAGAAAATACCTTATTTTTTTATTCTTCTTCAACTTCTCTCTATCCATCTTCTTCTGGCAGGCTGAGGTCTAATGTGAATCCGTTGGGTTTTGGAAGTGCTCTGGAGGGATTCTCCCAGTTTAGCATTTGGAAGCTTCTCTTCCCAAACACTTGACGTTTTCCAAGTTTGGCTGAATTTTGGGGGTGGGTCAGTTTTGCACCAACGAGCAAGTTTCTGTCCAGCTTCTCTACCTCCTCTCTCACAGTGGCCGTGACTTCACCGTCAGTCCCTTCCAACCACTCGGCAGATGC
>VZRU01011230.1:0-46400 GCA_013398155.1 Pedionomus torquatus
GTAGGAGAGCGGGGGTAAGGGGGCGGCCCGGCTGACCGCCCCCCGCCTGGGGTCCGTCACCTTGCGGTGCGGTCGCTCTCCGGGATGCGGGCACGGGGAGCCGGCTGAAAATGGCTAAAAAAAAGAAAAGGAAAAAAAAAAGGCAGAAAATAGGTTTATGCGTATGTGCGCGGATATCTCGGAGAGGAGCTGGCGCTGCCGCAGCCGCGGGGGCTGCCGGGCGGGAGGAGCTGCGGCTGCCGGGACGCTGCGGGGGTATGCGGGGTGGTCCGGTGGGGCCGCCCCCGCCCCGGGCGCCGGCCCAGCGGGTGGCTTCGGGGAGCCCTTGGCCGACCGCAGTGGGATGCGAGCCGTATCTTGGCCCCCCGGCCCGCCGCCGGCTCCCCACCGCACGGCTCCGGGGGTGTCTCGTCCCCGGCCCCGCAGCCGACATGCGGGTGAGGGCGGCTGGCGGGCTGCTGGCACCCCCTCTCCGCCACGCATCCCAGGGCTCCTCAGACGGACGTATTTAAAAATTTCGGCCTTTTCCGCGGTGACAGAAAAGGTGAAAATCACGGAGCCCTAGCTAGGATCGCCACCAGGAGGGATCCGGTTGCCCAGGGCGATAGAAAAGTAATTTCTCCGATGATCCATGCAGAATTTGGGAACTGACTCGGAATTGTATTTTCCAGCAATTCAGCATTCGTCTGCGTTGTATGGCAGCAGGGGGTGGCTACTTCAGAGTGCAGCCGATTGCAAAATATTACAGTCTTTAAGGCAAATACAGGGTTGTGCATAGGGGAAAGGGAGGCTTTGAGAGTTGATTGTGTATTTCATTTCTGAGGGTAACTGTAGTTGCTAAATATACCCTCTGCCACAACAACAGGGAGAGGTTGAATAGCTACAATTATGTGGTGGCTCTGTATGTCAACATGCTTAATCATATCGCGTCCTCATAGCGAGCCAAACGAGAGCCTACTGCAAACAAAGGGGGGAACGAGCTCCCTGTTAGAACAGTGCGAGACCTGGGGTCAGGCACCTGCCAGAAGCTTTGGCTAAAAATCTCTAGTTTGTCATTTCCTCGTGTCTATTAAAGGCATAGACATTTTCCTGTGTGTTCATCATCCATGTTCTCGTGAGGTCTGCGGATGGCACACGCACGCTGCCAGCACACCGGTCCTCTCCGGGGAAGTGCCCGGGCCAAGGCAGGTGTCCAGGGCTGCAGGTGAGAGCAGAGTAAGCACGAGTTGCAGGGTTGAATTGAATCACGTGCTAGAGATCCTGAGTCTGCTCTCTGTCTCTAATGGGAATCGAGATGGTTAACACAGATGGTGACATCTGCATTGGAGATGATTAAACTCCAGCACAGAATCCTATCCTTGGTTACCCGTCTGTAATTTCGAACTGAAGTACATGAGATACTGTGAAACATTTAAATTCTGTAGTGGTAGAACTGAGGCTGGTATGTGGAGTATTAAGTCCAAAGTTGCATCTTTATAGTGTTTAAAATGCCAATTAAATAGGTTGTAAAGTTATAAATCCAGTAGAAAAGTTAGTGCCTAACAGTCTAGTGCAGAGGAGACGACACAATTCTATCTCAGTAATTGCATGAAACATGGTGTAAATGAAATAACGAAAATGAATGGTGCCAAGATAAAAATAACATTCTGGGGAAAAAAGAGAGTGGAAAAAAAACCCCTGGGAGTTCTTAGCTCTCGTTTGAAAGTATGACTGGCAGGTTTAAGAGCATTGATTTTAAGTATAGGTTTGGCCTTGATGTTTCCAAATTTTGATTTTGCATGTCTATGTAGACTCTGTAAACAGTTTCCAATCATTTTTTATTATAAATTAAATGTGGGAGCCCATATCTTCTCTGCAAAATCAATTGAAATTTTCCATTGACATCAGTAGGGTAAGTATTGCACAGCAATTTTAATGCCGTGATTTGACTAAAATTACTGTTTCCAAAAGATTTCCACCAAAATTACTGTGGTAAAGCTGTAATTTAAAAGTTTGGTGTTTACTGTAACATGTATTTCTGGTTCTGCAAAGAAATTAAGGGAGCAATGTGGTACTGAGATCAACCCCACATAAAGTTCAAGGAATTGCAGCACTGTTTCATAATCAAGGAGATATCCCTGCTCTTCCTGTTACTCTTAAGATGGAGTAAACTGTTGTGGATCTGTGCTTGTTACTCCAGAAACCTTGTATTCCCTCTCGTGCTGATGCAACATATCGCTTGCTACCTGCATCAAGAGGGTTTCAGGCAACCCTGTCACCTTGCTTTGCCATTTTAACCATAAGATTTGGCTTTAGATACAGAAATTTATATGTTTGTTAAATTTGATTTAGTTTGTAATACCTAGATACAGGTAATATAATTTAAAGTGCTCCAATAGTACATACTTTGAACAATTGTTCTGTACTAACGGGCTGCAGACTCATGCTATTATTTTAAATCTAGAAAGCAGATGATGATATGGCTTAGTAAAACACAGCTGAAATGCGTTATTAGAGATACTGTAATGAGATTCCTTCCAGGTGTGATTTTCCTCAGCTGACATCCATATACTTACCAGTGATCTTGGCTGAAACTATTTCTGAGAGCTTATTCACTGCCCTCTGCACCTGGATTTGCATGGCATGGCTGTGCTTTTAGGATTCTCAACTTACTTTTAAGGGTTTATAATATGATCATCAGTCTAATATTTCAGTTCTTTGCCATGTTGAAATCACAGCAAGAAGAACAGAGTAGGTTAAAAATTTTAGAGAAAAGTAGGCTCCCATCAATTCCCAGAAACAGGGTAATATGGAGTCTATTATTTAAGTGAATAAAAACAAAAAAGGGATTGCAGAGCTAATTACATACTAGGTGAATCATCTTCAATTAGATTAAATTAAATGTCATGACACAAATTCATGTGGCTATTTAGCATTTAAACTGTTCTGTTAGAGAGCAAATTTGATCGTGTGGATCAGAGAACAGGTAATGGAGTGTCACAGCCCAAAGAGAGGAGGAAGAGAGGGATTCTGGTTACAAAAAGAGGTTATGTAGGTTGGTCCCTCGGGTTCCAGCTCTACTTGGGAGATGCTTAATTCCTTTTCAAAGTTCATATGCAAATACACTGATAGGAATCCTCTCTGGAGACAATAGTATGACTGTTTCAGACTGTGGTATATTTTACAGTTAGATACAGTGTTTTACTTTCAGCCCTTCATTTTGAGCACTAGTCAAAGAGATCATTGAATTACTAGATAAGAGCAGCAAGAGGTCGATTTCCTTTGGACTTCTCCAACTAATGAATATGTTAAGATTATAACACACAGTCTTCCAAGTTTTGTAATTACACAGGATTAGAATTGCTTTATTCCATTGCCATTTTAGCCAAGTTTCCCTGAAAAAATAAGCAGTGACTTATTTCCTCATGGGATTTTCTTCCTTTGAATCGCATAGAATGTATGCGATTTCTTAGATGGCAAAACACAGGAAGCCATATTTTGGGAGTCTTAAGGTTTTTGATTGAGTATTCTCCTTTACAGCTTTTAGAGAAGGATTTCAGCTCAGTGTATGACATGTGTTAAATGGCATCATGTGCTGGGATTCTAAGAACATACAGAGCTGTTAGGAGAGGATGAAATAGGTCAGAAGAGCTTATCAGGTGATGGTACATCAGCTGCTCACTTCTGACTGTGGGACATCCTGGCTGCTGTGGGTCTTCACGTGTTGCCCCAGCACTGCAACAGGTTTCTGGAAAGGTGTCTAGTTCTGCTTTAAAAAATCCAGTTATGTGGCTTTCTGACTGAAGTCTGTTTCTTGCTGTTTTGCCTGTTTGCAGCACAACACCTATACAGTAAGGAGCATTCTTCATGGCTGGTATCTGCTCGCAGGTGGCTGTTGTTTCACTACATTGTTAAAATCAACATTCTTGCAGGTTTGCTTCTCAGGACCTTAATGGTTTATGTACTTAATGCCCAATAATTTGTCAGAAAACCATAGAGGGTTAAGAAATGTAGCAGAAATTGGAAAATTGATCAAAGCACGGCCACTGAGGTCACCTTTTCCTTCTCCTACTTTCTTCTTGTAAGGGGCTGGTCAACAGTCAAGGAGAAGTGAGGAAACCCTGATTTTAGTTTTGTCTGGTTTGACAAATTGTTCACCCTCTGCACTTACACAAACTCAGGCTTTTAGCAATGGAAATGCATCTCTCTTGACTGTTGTTAACTTTAAGCTCACCTCTGCACTTTCCAGCCCTGCTAGAGGATTGCTGGGGCCATTAGCTCACCTTTGGACCTTGGGTTCTCAAACCGAGCATTCAGTGCTCACAATAATGAATTAAACATATTTGTGTGGAAATGAGCTGTGCTGCTTGGGGCTTTTCAGAGCAGAGCCCTGTAAGTGCCTGGGTGAGAGGGGCACAGCCAGCAGAGCTGTGGCTCCACTCAAGCAGGGCGGTGGATGGGCCTTGGAGATTATGGACAAGTTGCTGGCTCGTGGTCTGCATCCTTCAATATAACCCTAAGGCAAATATTTCTGAATTTAGATTATTCCCCATGTCAAGATCCATTAGCAGTGTGTCGAGGTCCTTAACTCTTACTCTCTGAAATGTTTTTTTCACAGCTTATTAGTTGATGTTCGTGCTCTGAAATCGAGATGTGCTATTGTTTTGCATGAAGTACAATTATTTATTTTTCCATTTTGGAAAAGGAATGTGAGAGGAATGTGAACTCCAGTGAATATTTTTGGCTGCTTTAGGAGCCGTTTTCCTCTCTTTCTCTATAAAATCAAATGATTCTTCTGCTGGCGATAGTCAAGTTGATCAATAAGTCTATTTTGGAGATTCTTCTCAACCTATAGGATAAGTTGTTTGACTTGTAGTTGAAGTAAAATGAAGTCTAAATGCAATTGACCATGAAAAAGAAACATTCCTGAATTGTAAGATACTGCTAGTGATATTTTTAAAAGTCTTGAGTGTTCCTGTAATATGGAGGGTGGGGGTGGTGTGTGTGGAGGGGGCTGGCTATTTAGGAACTGGTTTTAGATTTAAGTAGTATTGTCACTGTAAAACATAACAGGTCATAGTTGATCCTCATGGTGCATGTGAGGAACAAGTGTGGTATCTCAGCTCTTATTGTACAGTAGCTGCTCGCAAGCACAGCATCCACTTCCTTGGAAATTTTCACATATGTCTTCTATCATTTTGTTTCTAGCACAGGGCACTCGTTGACAGTTCAGAAGAGTGCTGGTTTCCATATTGGTTTATGGGGTGAAATAACTGGATATATGGAGCACTTAGCATACAGTAGTTGGGTTCCTTCAAACTGTTTCAGGGAGTGACAAAGTAAAATTGAATCCCTGTTGCATTGTTCCTATGGTGAAATCCTTGGGGAAGTGGAAGGAGTTAAAGTTTGATGCATATCATATGAAGAAGATGCCACAGAACCTGTTCTGCTCGAGTGTGTCTTGCAAGAGCTTTTGTCACTTTAGAAAATAGGTCATATACATCCTCTCCTCACTGGTGTGTGTGACTTGAGGATTCATGGATAGCAGGGAATTTCAGAAGTAATCCATAAGGCAGTTTACTAGCTGGTGTCTAAATATGCACTGGGATCTTCTCTGCTGAGCAACGCTAAATGAGACTAAATAAATAAGCAACCCTATAGGAAGGGATTAATTTGGAGAATTCTTGATCACAGACCACTTCAGCTTTTGCTTGACTTATTTTTATACTTCTGTCAAGAGAGTTCATTGAGGTACATTTATAAATCCCAGCTTGCTGCAAATATTGCCGTTTAAAATGATGTAAATGTTCTGGAAGTCACAAAAAAAAATATTTTTACAGTTTCATCTTTGTTTTCATCTCAGTTACATTTGTTTACTTTGCCCTGTTTGCGAATTCTCTAGCTTTCTTTTTCTGCTGATGTTCTCTTGAAAACTTAGCTGGGTTCCACAAGTCAAACAGGTGTTTCTGTTCTTTACTTTCTAACAGATCGGTGAGGATTTCTGATAGAGTTCAGCTGACAAGTTTGGAGTTACAAAGTGTTGTGTTTGTCTTGCTCCAGTGTTTCTTTGGGCTTTACAATACCAGTGGCATTAATAACTCGGTGACAATTTTAGATGCCACACCAGTACAGAGGATCTAACCTTTAAGGTTGCCTATATAATTACGTAGGGCCCAGAGAGCAAAGGAATCCATAGAAATGGGCTGTGTTGCTGCTGTTTACTCTTGATGACAGGGAGAGGGGAATGGGAAAGGCTTTGCAGCCAAATCCCATAACCGGGACATGAGGCAGTCTGGAACAGCTGGGGCTGCGTATGTCTGCACAGCGAGTTGTGGCGAGCGTCTGGCAGAGACTCCAACACCTCACCCCTCCGACTCGCACATATGCTATCTGTTAACCTGGCTGTAAGTCAGGCTCTCAGAGAGCCTCGGTGGTTCCTGCCCTGCTCAGAGGGAATAAAATCCCGCGCTCTGCCTTTGAAGCAGTGACAGAAAAGTGCCTGAGCACGGGTGGTGAGTAAATACTGGTGATGAGAGCACTGGTGATCGCGTGCCATCTTGAACCCCTCTGTGACTAATAGCATATGTTTAGGTACAGTTTTCCCACATACTTGGTCAACAGAGTCCAGCACTAATACTGTAGGGGTACATGCAGTAAGTGGGATGAGAGGAGCTGCTGTGGGCATCCCTTGAGTGTGGACATGCAGGGAGAGGTGGAGAGGTCTGCTTTTGTTGCACCTGGAGAATAGAAGGCCAAGGGGAAATGAATTGCAGTCTTCAACCCCCTAATAAGGTGGTAGAGGGATGACAGAGCTAAGCTTCTTTCACAGGTGTGTGGAAAAAGGGTGAGAAGCAACAGTCGGGAGGTGTAACAAGGGAAATTCCTCCTGTTTGTAAGGAAGAGTTTCAATGAGAGGGACAGAATCCCAGAGAAGAGTGCCCAGAGAAGCTGTGAAATCTCCAGCCTCAGAGATTTTCAAAATTTAACTGGTAACCTGACCTAACTTTGGAGATTGCCTTGCGGTGAGTTTGGCCTCTGTGCACCTGGTCCAAAGTTTTTGCAGGTATCTGAAGCCATCATTAAGCACAGTTGCAGAGCTTCTGTTGAGCTGCTAGTGGGATCTACAGGCAGATTAATCTCAAATGTTTTGTGTGGCCATTTACCAACCAGCCATTTACTGGCCATGTTTTGAAGGCTCATTTCTGCCTGGGAAAATTGGAGCAAAACTAATGTCATGTGTGAACACTTGTAAACTCTCTGGCACCAGGCTCTGGAGAAGCAGGGTTTATGTACCACAGTTGCCTAAAAGATGCAGACTTTTATATAACCTGCGGGTTATATATGTGCAGCTGCAGAAGCCCTCCTTGACTGGCAGGGAGAGTGTGGTGGGAGCATCTGGCTTCTGCATCGCTACGGGGACTTTGAGAAATGCTGAGTGTCGATCACCCATGGGTGAAATCACTGTGAACTGCAGAACTGTTTTGACACTCTTAAACTAGGGCATTTATTTACGTGCCTTAGTATAGAATTACATGTAAACATTTTAACAACTTTATTCAAATAGCTGCAGCTTTTCCTGGTACAAAACTAAGATAAAAATACATCTCAGAGACTGTATTAATGTGTTATCAGCTGTGAGAGCAACTAGAGCTTTTCCAGCAACTTCTTTAAGGTTTTTGTCTTTATGAACTATAAGGCCTTTAATGATAAGCATTTGTGTTTCAGTTTGCTGTATGACACATTTATTGTCATTGTTTAAGATCAGAACACAGCCTGCAGCTGCTCAGATTGCTGGACCTGTGTCCAGCTGTGCCCATCATGACCTGGGAACCACCAAATAACAGTGGATAGTTGTGTCTGTCTTGGTCTTGAATGTTTTTCAAGATGGTACTAAGTGATGCATCACATCAAATGCTGAATTTTAGCTCACTTGGGTAGCATAGCCTAAATTTCATTGTTTGCAGAAAGCCAGCATAACAGTAAATTCCTATTTATATCTTAATAGAGCTACCCAGTTACAGTGCTGTAGACTTGTTTGTGTTATTAATTGGATTTGACCTAAGACTGAAACCTAGGTTGTGCGGAGGATCCTTAACTCCCGTTATTTTTAAACTTTAGGGTTAAATAATCTCTCTGGACTGAAGTGATGTCAGCAGGAAAACTGCTGAAGCGATAGGCACCCACTTCAAATTTCTTTCCATGAATCTATAATTTTAAGTTGTGATATGCCTGAGCTGTTTTCCAAGGTCAAGGCTGATTTTCTGTGGGAACAACATGGTCTGTGTCCCGTAAAGAGTACGAAACTGACGTTAGGGTGATGCTGCCAGCTCTGAAGAAATACTTGACTGGGTTTTCTTCATCTTGTCTCTGAAGCATATAAGGTCTACGTAGATCTAGAAGCGTGCCATAGTCATGCCTGTTTTAGAAAGCAGCAAGCAGCACGAGCTGCAAATGTAAGTTGGCAGAAGAAGCCTGGCTGTTAAGTTAAAGCTGTCAGAAACTGCCATAATGTTGGTTGGATGCGTGCTTGATTTACCTATCCTTAGCCTTTCTAAGTACAAAGGTACTTAATTTTTGGAAATATATAGGAATGCTATATATTGGATTGGAATGCTATATATTGCTATATACCCAGCTACAGTCCTGGTAATTTTGATCTCATACATGCGTTCCTAGGTACTGTAATGATGTATTTCATAGAGTGATGGATGCTTTCAGTAGAGCTGTTTGCACTGTGGGCATCAAACAGCTCAGCAATTTCAGTTCTGAAATTCATCTTAAATTAATTTTTAATTTAATGTGAAATTCATTCTAGATACTTCTTTAAGCTATTTTTATGACATTGTCTAGATTATAGGTCAAAATCAGTTACTAAACTGTGTAATCTTCTACTGCTTCTCTGAATAACAGTTGTTTTCACTCACATATCCCAACACTGAGTTGTTTGCAAAAGCAGAGCTGTCTTCCTTCAAGACAATGAAAGAGAATAAACTTATCACTTCTTCTCGCGCTCCATTTCTGTACTAATTATTCTGCTTGCTTAGAAAATGCAGTGCTGGTTTATATTTTTAAAAAAAAAGTTTTCTTTTTTCCCAATTGAACCTATTTTCTGTAAGTCAGCCTGTGAATGTGTTTTAAGGAATTGTGCATCCAGCATTGCTTACAGAGACCTTAGCAGAGGACGAATAGCAAACCTCGACATATTAAAGCAAGCTTCTACTCCCAGCCTGCCCGGTGCCTCTGCTGTGGGTCTGGAAGGCAGGTGATGACTCTTGTGCTCTGGGTGTGCTGAAAGGCAAAGAACTGAAGTGTAACAGGTGGCCCCCGTGAAGTTTCTAGGGAAATTATGATAATTGTGGTATGGAAAGAAATCGTGGTATGGAAAGTATTTCCACTGCATTGGTACTATTGGACTGTGAGAGAACTAACAGTTACCAAAGAATCTATATTGGTCACAGGCTATTTGGGATTTTAACTTGACAGCTATGTATGGCACTCGAGCAGTAGGGAGGCAGGACTTTGGGTGGACAGTAAAAGTGCACATCCAGGAGAGCTGTTGTACTAACCTGAAAACAAGTCACCCTACGTGTTTCGCTCCTTTTTGCCTCTAAACTGCAGTCTCTTCTGCTGCTTTTGAGATGTCAGTGATCAAATCACTTTTTATCAATATCTTTAGACTTTTTGTTGTATGCTTCTGTGTAAGCACTGTAAATTGCTATGCCCTAGAGAAATTATTAATGCAGAGAAAAATTAGAAAACTCCTTTAAATACAAATAATGTTATTTGTAGGGTAATTGGTGTTACTTTAATATTCCCTGTATTTCATCTGATTGTGGTTTATGGTTTTTGTAAATTTTAGGGAGGAAATGCTGTCTCTGGCTTTGCTGTATAAACAGCCATCCTATTTTTAGTCTCAGGCTGAAAGATAACATCATCTCTTTGGGAAGATTCCGTTATATTTTGCAGGAGCTCCTTCCTTTTTTGGTAGGTTGTATCACTCTTTACATTTATGTCCTCTGATGTCAGGGTTTCCTTTTGGTAGAATTTCATTGTAGTACTGTGGGGGCTGTGTATTTTTAGAAATATATTTAGCTGTTTAGTAGTAGTTTTCATCAATTGACTGTGAAGCTCTCAGAAGAGAAGCAAATTCAGTTGTGTATGTTTGGGAACTGAGAACAGATTTGTGACTTGTGTTTGGTCGGATTAGTCAAGGGGAGAAGAATTTGAAACACCAAAGTGTGAATTATAACTGTTGCATCCATTAGGTCACTCCAACTTCTTATGTATAAGGATGTTTGGTCTGGTTTTGGCACTGATGTGGGTGGCAGGTATTTGTCTGCAGGAGAAAGAAAGGGAAATGACTGCTTAATTTGTTTGTCATCTTCCACTAAGTTTTGAAAAATAAAATCTGGTTCTTAGGTTGTCCGACAGCTCAAGGGGGGAAAGAGAGAGGGAAGAGCTGGGCTTGTAAAAACCAGCTACAAGAAAACCAATTTCTTGCTGCTAATTCCATGTCCCAGGCAACTTAGATATGCCTCCCCCTTGCTTTTTGTTTCTCTCTGGGTTGTATTCATGTGGAGATCTCATTCCAAAAAGAAATCAAAGTTGCAACTGATGTCACCTCTCAGTTGAGATTGCACATGTGCAAATACTAAAAAAAACCAACAACCAACCAAGAAAAAAAAAACCCAACTCTCCAAAAAACTCCCTTAAGAACCTAACCCTGTAAAATGTTTTGGTTATTTTTTATTTCTACATGGCAGGAAAAGGCTGCACGTACTGGCACCCGAGCTGCGAGCGTGCAGCCCCACCAAGGAATCCATGCTGCCCACAATAACGCCTGTCCCAGCAGACCCCTGCCAGCAGCTGCCACTGTCACTTGCCAGTTTTGTAAAGCTCTTTAAAGGTGGCGTAATGTGGCAAAGAGATAACACACAGCTCTTTCCTCTAGAGGCAGGCTTAAGTTAATATTTACCCAGAGGCCAGCGTTACACACTCGTGCAGAAAAGAGCCCCTGTCTCATCTCTCTGCTCGCCCATCTCCCTTTCCCAGCTGGGTAGGGAAGCTGGGGGTGGAGGCAACTTCCCAATTTTTCAATGTCTGTAACTTTCATCAGTCACGATCACATGAATACAGTAAGTAATCTGGAAAATACTTGTTATCTATCCTAGATGCCACCAATAACACCTCTCAGCTTTTGTAAGCCCAGTGACCTGAAAGCTTAGTTGCAGGGGTGAAGATTATTTCAGTCCTGAGGGCTTGTCCTGAGTCAAACTTGTTTACTGGATAAATTTGTCTAGATAAAGTGGACCTACTCCAAGATACACATGACACTTCTGTCTGAAATACACTGAAAAAAACAAGGTCATTTAGAGGGAAATCTGACCAAAGCGCACCACGTGGATTGTCCCCCGTCACTCCCTAAATCACTACGGCAGCATTGAGTTCCTGTATTCATATGTTTGTCATCAGGGTTTGATCATTGCATCGTTCCAGAAGAGTGTGACCACTGGTATATATACTTGGGGAAGAAGAATCTGCATAATGAGAACTGTTCGAGTGAGACGTGGTGGTCACACCAGGGCGTCCACTGGGGACCAACGCAGGGTGCTTACGAAAAACTGCATTGCTGAGCAAACTCATTCCAGCTTTTGTGTTGATTGAAGCATTTTCTTTGTAGGGAATCCTCAGTGTCATACAATAATGGGCTCTAAGAGGACTTCAAACAACAAAAGCGTATGTTTCAGAAGCTGAGTTTTGAAAAGTGCACTCCAAAATTTGTTCAAATTTATAGTTTATTTTAAGAAATCCATGATGGTTATTTTCTGAGCTGTTCACATGAAGCTGCTGATGAAACGCAGGCTTCAGAGCAGCCAGCTCTGAAGCCTGCAGCCCCTATAGGGAATGCCTGTCAAAATGCGCCAAGGCAGAGCATCAGTGTAAGGCTCTGGAAGTTAAATTTGTCTTACGTGTGCCCAGAGAGTCTCAAGAAACCAGAAGTGCTAATGCCAGGGATGCTGACTTATCAAAGGAGTGCAGCTACATGCAAGAGGATTAATTTTACTAATATGTTCTTATAGTTTGCCAAGCTAATAAGGCTCTGTGACATCTGATGCAAATCCACAAAAAATTAAATTTAGTGTGCATTGTGTTGTGCCTTTATTTTGAAATGGACATTATTGATGTTTGCAGCTTGGCATTTCTCTCTCTTTGTAGTGCTCATCGTAATGTTTTAAAAGTTATTCTAAAATTGATTCCTAAAATGTTTTTGAGATGAATAATTCTTGAGTTCAAGACTGGATACCCTCTGTCATATGTAGTCCCATTGAAGCATAAGGAACTGTGTACTAATAGAAGAAATAAAATTTCATGCTGCAGTTATTAAAAGCTGTCCCTTACCTTAGACTTGAAAATTCAAAGAACCCTTTTTTGAAAAATTTTCATTCAAATAAGAATATTATAGATTTCAGAGATTTTTATTGATAATATTACTCGGAGACCAATTCCAAATGTAGCTTTGGTCAGCTTTCTTGTGCAGGTACAGCTACCAGGATGTTATTCCTTACAGTTGAACCTCCAGAGCCCCTTCATCTACCTTCATCTATAAACTGTCATGCTGTAAATTGTTAACGGAATATGTTATTCTGGTAGCTCACAGATATTTTATGTCATTTACTGAAAATGAATTGTAGATAAAATATACTAGGCCATTAAATGTTTGAGATTATAGGTCTGTTTATCCTGCTTGAGAAAGCTAGAGGTGGAGTTAAGACTGGGCTTAAAAAATGTAGGCAGGAAGCATGGAAGATGGTTTTAATTATGATTTAGAATAAAATCTACAAGGAAATAGGACTAGAATAAAATTATAAAAGATTGCTATAGCAGTACCTTAACATACTAAACTATTTGGACTGTGACACATTTTCCACATCAGAATTAAACAAATAGCAGCTTACTGTGTTAAGTGATTTCAGTGACATCTGCACTGTCAGTAGCCTATGGGTTGGAGAATTAAGTATTATGGGAAAATATACGCAGGCAGATCCAGCAGCTCAGGATTTGGTTCTCCAAGTGATGGAGGGCTAGGGGCTGTTTTGGGTCCCTGGGTACTGGACACATTGGTGATGTTCTTTTGGCCGCCCCTGCCTTAGTTTGGCAGGAGATGCTTGGGTGATGGGCATTTTCCCTGCTGTCCCATTTCCCCTCCTGCTGTGGCAGTAAAATTGGTGAGTGGAATGAAGGGGGTATTCCTGGTGTTTCCACAAGGGATATCGCTGGCTGTGGGAGGACTTTTTTATTTTCTTTTTTTTACCAATGTTTATCCCTGTTACTGGGGCTGTACCAGTGAGTGGAACTGCCCGTTTTATTTGCTCTTGGAAGGCGGCTTCAGAAGGAAACTCATATAATTGCAGTACTTACACTAGAATACTTTATTTTGGAGCATCTTTAGGACTTTGAATGACCTTATGCTATTTTTTAAATTACTTTACAGTTTTATCAGTTTGCCAGGTACTGTACAAGCATAAGAGAAAGCCCTCTGCTTACCTTTGAGATCTAACCATCAATTAGGTCACATGTACACAAAAGAAAACTAAGGGAGAAATCACAAGCAATAGCATTGTTAACTGTAAAACAGAATATGAGTTGGAGCCTCTTTTTTATGATTTGGAATTTGTTTATGATGTTCATACAGGAAAGGGATGAAGTGACTTAAAAACCTTTAAACTTTTTCTGCAGCTATGACAGCTAGAAACACATTAAAATAAATAAATAAAGAACAGATTGCTGCATTGTCATTTATCTCCCAGTGATGGTACTTCATTTTAAAACGTCAAGTATTTTAAGGCTGTGCTAAAATTGTGAGACTTAACAATGCTTCTTATATTGCAGTCAAAACTCCCAGAGCTGCCATGTCAAAGTCAGCCAAAATTCAAAATGCAGCCAGATTAGCAGTGTTAATTGCATTGCCTGTTATTTAAATTGCAAGGGAGCTGTGCTGGGTGTAGAGGCTGGAAACCAGATCCCTGTGCCTAAGGATGTGACCCACAGGGTATGTGGTTAAGTGGGATTGGTATTTACTGGCACAACAAAATCACTACTTGTAAGGCAAATTGCAGTGTTAAACGCACAATTTTATAAACCAGGTTAGTTTCTTTATAAGTTCGGTGTACGCATAGATTTAAAAAGACAGGTTTGCTTCTCTGCTTCACTGTTACTTTTGGGTGGTGGGATGATCAGCATCATTGTATGTCTAATATTTGGGTTGTAGGGTTGTAATGAAATTTCTCCTGAATTCTCAGGGTCAGTCCTGGGGCCAGACAGCTGCAAATCAGAATGCAGGCAGTGTCAATGGCAATAGATGGGCATATTCATTATGACTGATAAAGCTATGGGACAAGAAATGTTTTCTGAAGTTTGTACCTGGAGAAAAGCCCAAGTCATTTAGCCATTTATATATAAGTATGCCTAAAATTAATTTCTATTCTGTTAGAATCCAGTGGTCTAAAACTACAAGTTCAGAAATGTTGAGCTCCCCCCAGACATCCCAAGTTCTTTATGGCAGATCTAGAGAGAAAAGGTTTGCATTATTACTTATGATATGTAGTACAACACTGGAAGGTGGCCTTATAAAAAAAATGTAGATGCGCAAAGATGCTCCAGGTTAAAGGTGCTCAGCAGCACTGAACACCAGGTCACTTTCCCATAGTTGCTAAATACAAGTTTGGAAGGCTAATTTTAGTCACCCTGCTTTAAAGTGTGTGTCCTCACTTACCTGAGATGATGTTAATTTTAGGGAAGGATTTTAGACAAAAGGTCTATTTTGCTGTCATACCAGGGTTCTGCTTCGGAGGCAAAGGGGAGCAGGTCTGTGGATCGGATGCCTGGATGGCAGGGGGCTGAGCATATGAAGAGGGGCTGTGGGAGCCAGGCTCCTTCAGGAGGATGAGGGGAAAAATTAAGCATACAGTCATAGAATGGTTAGAGTTGGAAGGGACCTTAAAGATCATTGAGTTCCAACCCCCACTGCCATGGGTAGGGACACCTCCCACTAAACCAGGTCACTCAAAGCCCCATCCAGCCTGGGTCTTCAACACTTTCACTGCAGGACATCCACAGCTTCTCTGGGCAACTTGTTCCATTGTCTCACCACCATCACAGTAAAGAATTTCTTCCTAAAATCTAACCTAAATCCTGCCTTTTTCAACTTAAAACCATTACCTCCTCTCTTACCACTACACTCCCTGACCAATAGGCCCTCCCCATCTCTGGGAAGGTATTGGAAGGCTGTTATAAGGTTTCCCTGGAGGCTTCTCTTCTCCAGCCTGAACAAAGCCAACTGTCTCAGCCTGTCCTTGTAGGAGAGGTGCTCTAGCCCTCTAGAATCACCTTCATGGCCCTCCTCCTGACCCAGGCAAGCAGGTAATCACTCTCTTCATGTCCCTGCTGGTGGGCTGCACAGAAGATGGAGCCAAGCTCTTCTCAGAGGGGCATGGCAAAAAGAAAAGTGTCAGCAGTGACAGCTTGCAACACAGGAAATTCTGATTAGATATAGGGGGAAACAGAATTCCCAAGAAGGTGTGAAAGCACTGGAGCAGGTTGTCCAGGGAAGTGGTGAGGTTTTCAGATCTGGATGGGATAAGACTCTGAGCAACCTGATCTAGTGGGATCTGTGATGAGCAGGAGGCTGGATTAGTTGACCTCCAGAGGTGCCTTCCATCCCAAATTATTCTGCAGTTCTAAATATAGCATGTGAGAGTACTAAACTTGATGTCGAGATGATTAAAGTTATATTTGAAGCTGGACTAGGACATTGAGGCAATGCTTCTGGGACTCTCACACAGCACTTGCAAAAAAAAAAATAGAGACATCTGTATTTTCAATGCAAGTGCATTTATTCTGTAGCATAATAATACCCCAGCCGAGAGCTAAATGACTGTTGTAAAAACATAACTATGTCTTCGTGTGTGTGTGATGCTTATATGTACTTTGTAAGGGGTCAGATTTAATTCTCCAGGTCATAAACTGAACAGCTGAGTGGATTCAAGATTTCTCTTTCCTGTCCTGTGACATAATTAAAAAGACCTAATCTCTTATACAGCTGACATCAGAATAAAGATAATACATTTCCAATATTCTGTAGATTTTCTATATAGTAAAATACCCAGTTTCTAATTTTTAATTTCTTATGTCATTACTACAACTAGGCCAGTTTTAAGGTAGTGTCTTGATTTAAAATTGAATCTTCAGACCATTATTTTCTTGTGCAGTGAATACAAAATATGTAGTGAATTGCTAGATAGGAGAAGTAGAATCTCATTAGTATAAAACAGTCTGCAAAATAATTTGAAAAGATATTGAGGAAAAGGAACATTTTTAAAGATTAGAGCAATTTCAAGTGTTAAAAAGCAAAATTTATTTTATTTCATTTTCTAATTATGTCCATACCTCATCATGCAACTACTAAACGGACTGATGCATATTAGAGTTTAGGATTAACATATAAGCATTAAAGCCTTTGAGTAGGTTTGAGTGTGCTTGAAAGGTTCAGGAGCAGTGCTTTAAGTAAAATAATTAAATCTTACTGTGTGAGTAAAAGAATACACTTTAAAGTCGTAGTTCTAATTCTGACTTTGTACAAATGTAATCTCCCTCGTTGAAAAGGCAACATAGAAAATGAATGAAAAACTGCCTTGGTAGCTCTCAGATTGCTTCTAATTAGTTTATTTTCCTTCTTTTCCCAGTTTCTGAAAATTATTAATAATTAAATTAATTTATAATTATAATCTCCAAATATGGAGATGGGAAATCTGTCACGTTGCTGGAGGATCCCTGGGGGACTGCTGTTATAGTGCTGTAGCGTTGGGCACAGCATATATCTGTATATCTGGAGGGCAAAGAGATGGTTTAGAGCAATTTTTCTTTATTCTTCCTTCCTACTTAAGTGGAACTCACAAATGGCATTGGCCTACTCAGTTTGTAACTAAGTGTTGATTACATCTATATAGGTAATAATGGTGCCGACAGCCTGTCATTGGACTGATGGTGTGACTTAGGTGACAGATTTGGCCTGCAACTGGAAAGAAAGTTAAATGGAGGCTTAAAAAAAAGCAAATTGTGAAGAACTGCAGAAAACATTCTTGAACCAGAGATGCAGGGATTCTGCTGATTTTACAAGTGTCATACTGAATGGCACTGTATTAGTGATGTATTTATTAATAAAGATAATCATATTACTATGTGTATAGAAAACCTCCATGATCCCATTTTGACCAAAGAATATTTTATCAAAAAATCTTGAATTTTTAGATAATAGTAATCTTACAATGGTTTTATTATTTATTTTTTTTTTTCAAATGGTTAGCTAGCATTTTGGACACTTCTAATTATTTTGGTTAAGAGGAAGAATTGACAAAAAATGCAGGTATTCCTTGCAAAATTACATTTTTGTAAGAAATGAACATGAAGAAGGGCCATTTTTGTTGCAAACAGCAGGACCAAAGCACAGAAGGCATTCTCCTGCTTCAGAAACACCTGTTTAGCTGTTTCTCCACTCCAGGGAACCTGTTGCTCTTCTCTTCCCATTGAGATTTAGTAATTAATTGCTTTTCCCCTGGTGGTTCTTCTCTGTCCTCAGGGCAGTACCTGTGTTTGCCAGTGGTTCTCAGGTGTTTATATGCAGAGGCTTCCTATTGTTTCTTAGACCTTCCTCTAATAGAGGCGACTATCTTTATCTTTCTTTCTTTTTCCCTTAATCTGTAAAGTTTTGATATAAATCTATATTAAAAGCACAGTTTGCACATGTATTTTATATTGAGTTATATCCTGAATTTGCATACTCAGAATCTGGAGCGTGTAACATTTTGGGAAGACTTATTCGAAAAAGACTATCTTCTTTGGTAGCCTAATTTTAAAGTTTAGAGATTAACGATGTTTCTTTTTTTTTTGTTACAGAATACCACATATTGTTAATGTGAGAGCAGTGCTTTAAACCCTTATAAATACCTTTGCTTTGAATAAAATGTATTTGCATGTAGTTTCATACAGAATGGTCTGACTAAGAGATTTTGTTTGAGAATTACTAACTTTCTTCTCATTAAACTTGTTTTGCCGTTGGCAGTAGCATTTCAGCAAACCAAAGCTGGCATCGTACAGACATAAAAAGTCATTATGATCCTTCCTTCAAAGAGCTAGTGGTGTGATCAACCAAATCCATCAAGATAGTTATCTGTTATACACAGAATATTTCAATTGAGTTCAGTACAGCTGAAATACTGCACTTATATTTTTCCTTCTTTGTTGATATCCATATTGGTATGTGCTTTACTAGTATGAGCATCCAAAAATACAAAAGCCTGTAAATGGATACACATCTGCAGAGAAAATGAAAGAAAGAAGCTAGAAAAAGACTACATAGCCATTAATTGTGATAATTCACAATTAAAAGTTTATAATTATGTAGAGCTACTCAAAAGGGGAAAATAGCACAAGGAACCACCCTACTGCACTTAAGTGCATGGCTCAAGCAATGGATTGAAAACTTGGTACTAAAGTGATATCAGCCTCACCAAGTTGTTAGAAAATCTAACTTCTGAAACATATTGTATTTGTTTAAAATTATTATACAGAATTCTTAAATAATTTCAGGGGGGTTAAAAAGCTCTAGTTGTCTTTTCCTAATGAAGAATAATGAAGCTCCAATGCTGGAATCACAATAAGCATTGAGGAGGAGGACTACCAGAGCTGGCAGCTGAGTGACAGTGAGATCTAGGAGATTTAGACGTGGTTTGCACATGAAAATAAAATAAACTCACAGTTCCAATGAAGATTTTAAACAAACACAGAAAAAGGATTGAGAGGTTATGCACTCAGGCTTGCAGCATGCCCCACATCCTGATTTTTGGATGCCTCGAGTTAGGTGAGATGACTTCCACCCTAGTAAACAAGAGGAAACTGAAATTGTATCCAATCTCTGTATTGTATAAAGCTTGTGTTTTCAAGGAGTGAAAAACTAAAAACTTGATTGTTTGACAGTTATGATTGCCGTTGGAAAAGATGGCATGTTAGTCTTCCTGATATACAGTTTGGAAAGATAAACTTTGGAAATGTGAACTGTCTAAAAGCGCTGTCATTAGGAAATCAGTGATACAACACATGGTGTTAAAACCTGTCTGCCTTGGGCTGTCAGTGTGGTGTCAGATGGTGAAACTGTGACATGATGAGGGTCATCAAGCTGTATGGCTTGGGGCATAAGCGCATATCATTCCCATCTTCCACACTGAAATTCAGACCAGGCTTTTCAACTCTATTTCAGCTCAGTGTCAGAAGAGGGACTAAAATTGAGATAGCAGTGGAATTTCCAGTGCTTAGTGATACGGGTATTACTAGCTGAGTAGCTTGAAGAGATGTGACTGATTTGTGATTGATGGTATGAAAAATGTTAAAATGACTGAGTCTGGAAGCTAGGTCAAATTAAGAGTTTCTGCAAGTCACAGTGGCTAATTTAGCGATATATGCTTTTGGCACCTAACATCTCACTGGGTTGTGGAAGCAAGTTGCTTAATCAGTAGAGAGAAGCTCTTCCAGAAGACATCTCATTTTGCACAGCCTTAGTGACAGCTGTAGCTAAAATTATTAGAAATGTAAGTGTTGGATTGCATTAAGGAATTGCTCCTAGTTCTTTGCTTATTTAACAAGTTAGCTCCTACTGTGTCCTTTTTCTAGCTTTTATGTAAGAAACTGTATTGCTGAGATATTTCAATCACATCCTATCATTTTTCATAGCCTGAGGACCTCATCAGTCTTTTCATGGAGTTAGATATCATGCTTTGAATATGAAATTGATACTTCTTGCAGCTTGATCAGACTAAATTTATTAGACTATGTTTTTCTTAGGTAGCTCACTTAGTGCTATGTTCACATCTGTGTTTTAAGAGAGCACCCAGAAAAACAAAATAACTTGTTGAAATTCAGGCCTGTTCCTACAGAAACACTATTAAAACAAAAGGTTTTGAAGTACAGATACTAATAGTGCTTAGCAGTGCAGAAAAATGAGTCACACTGGAGTGAATGTTGATTTCATTCATTACAAAGCAGAATTGTCTTTTTTTAATTCAGTGAGAGCAGGGCTGTCATTCTAAATGATAGAGAGAAATGGGATGCCATAGAAAGGGCATTTACCGTCTGAGTCATCATGTACTTTATGAGTATTTGGACTGGTAGGAGAATTATCTTTGCTTATATTCTGTTCTAGAAATAACACTGGAAGTGTGCTGTGGTAGCCGGGATCCCTTGCTCTTTCTGTGTCATGTTGTACTGAAGCTGGACTCCTCATTAAAATCCCTATTTTTGTGTGATACCTTAGAGTGGAGCCAAATTGTGTCCCAGTGCTCCTCTGAGTGGGTAGCAGTGAAAAGATGTTCCATGTTTCACAGCCTTGCAAAACAGTAAGATAGACTCTACTCCTCCTGCTTCATGGGGAGCCCCAGCGCTGGTGGAAGGAAAGCATGAACAAACTATGCGCCTGGGAGAAGTCTGTGAGAAGGATTAAAGGTGGTCAAAGGAGGCATCAGGGTGGGTCAGGGAGGAGCTTTTCTGGGAAAATGCAGAGAAATGAGGGCTGAATGGGTTTGACTGCAAGTTAGTCGGCTGTGTTTCTTCAGTGTCCTTCTCTGACTGAGCTCAGCACCCGATGGCCACAGTCTTGTCTTTTTCTGAAACTGTGTGTGAGTTTTGTGAGATGAGAGGTGCACGGTTCTTGAGGACTGACACCCAGCCTCCTTGCTGGCTGTGTGTGGGGGACATCCCCAAGTCCCATGATCTTCAGGATTTGGCCATCCATAATTTATCCTGCTTCTACATAGTGCCAACTGGCTGAACAGCAGTCACCAATGCATAGACCAAAACTATATATAAGTGGTCATCCCTTGTGGGAAAGTGGAAGGGAGCTTGAAGCATTTAAGGAAGAAAGGCTGCAGATACAGACTCAGAGCCATGTGTACAGCAAGAAGGGGATGCCATAAACCATGTAGGCAATGTCACAAGTGAAGGCCATGAGCCAGGACAGCTGTGCCAATGGTGGCCTGACAGACCGACTCTTGCTTCGTGGGATGTAGGTCAAGGATAGCATCCTACATGATTGTCGTCTATGTAATAGCATCCTACATAATTGTCGTCTTAGTAGGTTGTTATTAAAGACTTGATTCAGTAGGATTATTGGCAACTGGGACAGCTTACAGTCAGATAAAACACCCTGTTTCCTTCCATTGCATGGAGGAGGAGTAACCCATATCTGGGGTACGCCGTGGGGCTGCCAACCTCTGCATCCCAGCAACTGGCCAGGCTTTTCTGTGTAAGGACGGTGATAAAGGCTTTTCTTAAGGAAAAGAAAGGTTTTTCTAATGCTCTTGCAAAGGTAGCTGGTGTTCAGCAGGCCTTGACTACAACTTTAGATTAATTTGTTTTATTGTGTGGAATGTGAGGATTTACCAGTTTCAGTCCCAGTGAGATTAAGAAAGTACCTCAAAACAGTTACTCTTGCTTTCTTTTGTTTTGACTTGAAAAGTGTTCTTTGGTGTTTTCCTCCAACCATACTTTAGTTTCCTCCCCTCAGTGAATAGAAATGAATTTCTGAATCACACTTAATCATGCAGGGCTGAATTTATTCACAGAATCGTAGAACAACTCAGGCTGGAAGGGACCTGAAGAGATTACCTTGTCCAATATTTTTGTGGGAAAGGGAGCCCAGATGAGATTATCTAGAAACCTTTCCAATCACATCTTGAAAACCTCCAGTGATGGGGACTTCACCACATCCCTGGGGAGGTTGTCCCAAGGCACGATTATTCTCATCGTGATGAATTCCTTTCTTATATCAGGATGAAATCGTTCCCAGTGCAATTTGTACCCATTCTCTCTCATCTTCTCTGTGTGTGGCTCCTTGAGAAGACGATGCCTCTTATCCTCTTTGTAGCCACTCTTTAAATACTGTAGTACTGCAATGAGGTCCTCCCTGAGCTTGGTCTTATTCCTTCTAGTCCAGTGAGTTGGAAAAGTAAATGCAGGCAATACGAAGACTGTGGCAGCTCCTGGTTTTGCACACCACAGCCTCACCCTGACATACCACTGGGACCAGGCCTTGTCCACCAGTCTCCCTCGCCTCCTCTAAACTAAGGTCTCCTTGCAAAAGCAAGCTGGGTACAGAGGCTGTACAGGGACCAGCTGGCTCCAGCATCTCCTGCCCCCACAGCGCGCGTATCCCACTATTGTTCCCTTGGCACAATGAACATAGTTTTGGCCTTAAATCTGGGGAATGAGACTAGTGCAGGATTTGGAGTTGCATTTTCACCCATCTTTCACTGAACTGCATTTCTGTACATCCCCTGAGAAAAGTGACATGAGATACCTTTCTTTTATAAATAAGACCCAGTTTTATCAGATGATGTTGCTTCTTCCCCTTCTATCCACAAAAGGTAAATATAAAGCTTCAGACCAAAATATTGTTTCACATAAAACTCACTCACTATCTGAATACAGTGGCAGGATGCAAATTCAGCAAAACTCAGTCCAAAAGCAGCTTGTGTAGATAGCTCAAAAATGTATCAGTCGACAGTAGAAATGTTAGTTGCAGAGCTGTGCAAGAAGCATCCCAGTGCCCCCAGGCTCTGGGGTTGTGTTTGTGCAAATGTGACACGTTTCTCCTATGAATGTGGTGTTGAAAGATAATTGATTGCAAACATTGTGTAGCCTGCATGTGAAAAGCAAGGCAAGGAGCTGATGTATCTGATGGGGATGAAATACAATTACATTTGTATCTAAGAAGAAATTCTCACGCTGTGAAAACTTCACCAAACTAATTTACACATATTTAAATTACTGTGACTTTGGGCAGAGACTGGCTGGAGAGTGGCCCTGAGGCAAAGGACTTAGTTTTTGTGGATGAGAAGCTCAACATGAGCCAGTGGTATGCACTGGCAGCTCACAAAGCCAACCATATCCTGGGCTGCATCAAAAGAAGTGTGACCAGTAGGTCGCAGGAGGTGATTCTCCCGCTCTACTCTGCACTCCTGAGACCCCACCTAAAGTACTGTGTCCAGCTCTGGAATTCTCAACTTAGAAAGGACATAGAACTGTTGGAATGGGTCCAGCGGAGGGCCACGAAGATGATTAAAGGGATGGAGCACCTCTGCTATAAGGACAGACTGAGGAAGCTGGGGCTGTTCAGCCTGGAGATGTCTTCAGGGAGACCTTAGAGCAGCCTTCCAGGATCTGAAGGGAGCCTACAGGAGAGCTGGAGAGGGATTCTCTGTCAGGAAGCATAGTGATAGGACAAGGGAAATTGGNAGCACCAGCACTTCAATAATGTCAGTACATTTATATATTTAAAGCAACTGTATAATTGCAGTAAAACAGTGGCTAACCCCTTACTGCCAAAGTAATCAGAGCAAATAAAAGCATGAGTTTAATTTTATATTTCAGAGTAATTGTTTAAGACATCTTTATATGCTGTAAAATGCAACATAAAAAGGTAGAATCTTTGGAAAGATCCTTAAATTACTGGTTGTAATCCTTTTAGAAATACCATTTCATATAGTGTTAGTGGAAAGTTCGTAAAATATAATTTAGTTATTGATTGGAGGGGATTCATTGTGGCTTGGCTAACAAAATGAACTATTATTCTCTACATTATTTTGACTTGCTTTTGCTTTTTTGGTGTTGCTATAACAAGCAGGCATTGTTATTATTATTCTGTTTGGAATGAGGGAACGGAAAGAGAAATGAACCATGGAAATTCCATCTAAACTGTTTTGGTTTTTTCCAAGTTCCAAATGTTTGCTCATTTCTGAGCCAGGGGATGTGCTTGTTTCCCTCCTCAATTTGATGACACAGGTGGAGCAAATACCAGCATGAAGAATGATGGCAAGCAGGGGTGCAGCCTCGTTGGTGTTATGGACTTCACGGGGTGGGAAATAGCATGAAAATGCTGGTTTCTGATCTAGGGTCGTGGCTCTCTGGCTTAGTGCCCTGAAGATGAGGGGACTGGCAGGAATATGGTTTGAGTAACTGGTGGAAGTGCTAGAAGTGATTATCAGGTCATCAGGGAGCTGCAGAGCAGTAATAGACATCAAATCTGGTGGGTTGTTATAAAATTGATTCTTAACATTTTGGAGCTTCTTATGCTGGAACCGAACAATAAAGAATATAATTTAATTTAGACATAATCCAAGAAAAAAAAATCTTTCTTGGTATTAAAATGAGCTCAGAGACATAACTTCTTTTCAGATGTTACTGATGAGAAATTGTAACCTTAGGCAAAAAGGGGAAAGGGTGAACTTTTTGGCAGTGATGAGTAAATTGCCAAGATCAAAACTCGGCTGAACTGAAATCAGAAATTAATGCTGTTGCTATTCTTCTACCAAGATCAATAATAGTTTTATTGGTGGGCTTCACTGGGAACAGAGTGAAGTCCAACAGTATCACATTTCTAATGATGGCTTCTTTTCTATCTTCCCTTTCAAAACAGCTCCATGCTGTTGACAAATTCCTCGGTGATCATCAACCGAAATGAATGTGTTTAAGTAGGCTTTGGGTCTGACCTGCTGCTTTGCAGCTACATCCCTTTATAGAGAATGGGATTTGGAAAGCAGGCAGAAAAATGTTTTCTGGCATGGTCACTGGGAGCTCAATACAAGGATTAAAGGGCTGGGAGCAGGGCACATCCACATGGGATGTGGAAAGCTGAGGATGTATCTGAAATCCCTTCTGCCCTCTGGGGCAGGTTTCTGGTTCAGGGCTTTACATTTTGGATTCACAATTTGGATCTTGACCCTAATTTAGATGTTAGGGTAGAAAATCTGATTTCTGAAAACCTGGACAGAGCTATTGGTGCAGAGGCTGGGGTTAGGCTTACAGCTGCTCAAGCCTCTGAGTAAGTAGAATTTTGAGGCTGTGGTTCCCTATTGGATCTATCGAGCTTAAACTCACCTTGCCAGGTTTTTTTTTTCAGATTGCCATAATCAGGAGATTGTAGCCCATTTTTTTTGCCAAGGGTGATTTCTGCCTGCATGTTTGTTGCGCATGCCTGTCCTTGAGGTGCCATGCGTCAGAGATGGGCTGAGCTGCAGGCTCAGGTGGGAACTGTCACTCTGGGTTTCCCCCAACAAATATGCCAAGGTCCCGAAAGGGTCTCTATAGTCATGGTTTCTTGGAAAGCAAGGAAGGTAGCTCTTCAAATAGAAGACCCTCAGATCTGCTGGGGGACACTGAGTAAAAGCACTCAGTACCCCACATTTGCAGAAAGGATTTAAGCTGGAAACAAGCATGTATAGCTTTTTTTAGCATACGCTACATATGGAAAAGGAGAGGAAGCCAAAGGCACCTTCTTGAAGTCCTCTGTGGACAGCTGGAAAATAAGAAGCAAAAGACAAGCTGGCTCTGCCTTTGGATGTGCCGAGGAGCAGGCATGAGAAGGCTGCTAAGAAGGGGGTGGTTGGCCTTGCAGCTTTGGAGTTAACATGTATGACATTTCAGGTCTTTCCTTAGACCTAGTCCTAAGGCCTCTTAACTCTCAAAATCTTCCGATTTTTTTCAAGGTTTTTGTGTATATTCGTCGCTTTTTCTTTATAAGACACCTCAAAATTTAAATTTTTATATTCTCATTGCAGCACATGAGAGAGTAGGTTGTATCTTTTTTCCAAATAGTACCCAACCTACATTATAATTTGATAATCTTGCATGATAGGTAGCATATGATTGCAGAATTGGGGCAATGTCTGTGTAGCTTTCCCAAAGAGAGCGAAGCAGTGGAGATCCTTTTCGTCTATCTGATTGCTTAGTTGATGCTTTGATTTATTCTCCACGTAAGCACTCAAAATTTCCATTGATTAAAAATTCAAAAAATTTAAATGGTAATTTTATTTGTAAAGCAGTTATAGATTAACATTTAGTGATCTCTCTGCATGTGGCATCAACCCACACAGAAAAATCTATCTTTAAAAACCTACTCTGTGTATTAATTTACTCCCAGAAGAAATACCCCAAAATAATATAGGCATCTTGCAATACCTGTCATCTTTCTTGCACCATTTGTGGTCCCCTAACTGTCAAGTTAATATTGTAGTTTAGTTCCTCTTTTCTGACTTCCATGCCTACTATGTACAGCTTTTGACCACGCCAACTGATGTTTATTGCCTCATTCTGCTTCTTCAATTTCCCTCTCTTAAAATGCCAGGCTCGGATTCTGGCTTTTATCTCAGCAGTTCTTGTTACAATACCATTTCTATTGCACCGGGATGCTTTCCCTTTGTATAATACATCCCATTATCCTGTTTGCTTTCCCAGCTTAGCGCCAGGTATTCAGCCAATGGTTTAAGTTTCCCTCTTGCAGTCTCAAGTCCTTTCTCTGATTAGTCCCTTGTAGTGCCTGACCTTTTAGAAACCAATACCTTTTGTTAATTGCTTGGCTTATCCTTATTACATGGCAGTTTTTCACCACTAAATGGCACATCTCGGCCTATAGCCTCTATGTAAGCAGATCTCTTCTTACCTGATGTCTACTCCATTTGCTACTGGCCATCCCTATCCGTTTTATTGGGTCAGCAGATTCCCTGTGCAGCAGCTTCATTTCTGAAGGTGTGTGACCTGCAGTGCCATTGCTCTGACTCTAATTATCACTTTACTGCTAACCAGACTGTATCCATTTACCCTCTGACCAGTGTCATTTTGTAAACCACTTTCTGGATATGCCAGTGTTCTGACACCTTGTTACGAGACAACTTTTGGGACTTTTTTTAGTCCTCTAAGGATTTTCTTGCACCTTATTTATGGATTTGATATAGCACTAATTTTTCCCATTATACAATCTCCGCTAAAGGCTTTGCAGGCTCTATGTCTGATTTCTGCTCACTATTTCATGTATACAGTTTTACGAGTAATACTATTTTGTGCTTTTATTCTAGTCAGGGGAGTAAAAGGGGATAACACACCCTTCAGTCTGGATCTAGGTCTGCTGTAGAAAGGTTCCCCCCAGGAGAAAGGAGTTGGGAGTGGGAGAAGTTCTGCTTTCATTCATCTGACTTGCTGGCCAGCAGACAAGGCCTGTCATCACAAATTTCAGGGCTGAAGGAAGCTCTTTATTCCTGAGAGATAACAGGGAGCAGAGGAGGACTCATGACCCACTTACCTCTGGAGCGAGCACAACTGCCTGCTCTCCCTTATGCAGAGCTCAGAGTGGATTCTCAGCCTGATCTCACATTCTAAATTTGCCTGCTTCATAAATATGCAGCGTTGACGGCGTCTTATACTTCAGTGCCTTGTAGTACAAGAGACCCCAAATTGTTACTTCTCTCTGATTTGCTTGTGTGTATGTTTCAATTAAAGATGCCTGTGTATACAGTTTATTGCCGTGCAGGTGACAAACAATGTTTTCTCAGGTGTGGACTTGAGGATGGAGGTGTTTGAGAGCCAGAAGTTTAAATGGAGGCTGTTTCTGAGCAGGAAAGGTTTTGGTAGAATACGACTGGCCACTGAAGGCCATGGATGAGTGACAGGTCCATTCCCAGCTGGGATGGGATTGACATGAGAGGCTGGGCAGAAAGTTGGAAGACAGGGTTTTAGTTCTAGAGACAACATTTATCCAAGTCTATCTCATCAAATCTTTACCCTTTTAACGTTCGTTTTCACTTTTACCATGTACTTACCCTCTTTATTTGGATCATAAGTGTTTGAGGACAAGGACTGTTCAGCAGTAGTGCTGACTTTTAATGCAACAACTAAGGAATATATCAATTAATAAATGATGATCATTAAAAGAAACCATCTGTTTCTTAATTTTATTTTTGTCCTAGTGACCAAGAATTACCAAATTATCTATCATTACATAAGAGATATACTTAATTTTATAGCATTTGTTTGTTTGTTTGTGATCATACTAACCTCAGTAGAAAATCCAAATAAACACTAACCTGCATCAAAACCACTGTATTTCAAAAAGAACATGAAGCAGCCCTACAGCAATGTTTTTGAGACTTAGAAGGAGAATTACCTTAAAGCACGTGGAGAAAAATCTATGAAATATGATTTCTTGTTTTTTCCAGCATTTTCAAAGTATAACTCATTAATTACAGAGTATGAAAAGTAATTTTTTTAATCTGTATTGAGGCTGGACTCTATAGTCTCCATTTGCTATTAAACTATCATATATGCAGTTGGTTAGAAACTTACTGACTCACTTAGAGCCCAAGGATATAGACTCATAGGTCTTGAGTTGGAAGGGACCCACAAGGATCACAGAGTCCAACTCCTGACTCCACATGGGGCAACCAAAAAGTTAAGCCAGCAGGCAGTCCCCGAGCAGGAATTGCTGCATGCAAGCAGATACGTAATATCTATGCTATAATATAATGTAATATGTATTGCAAGGTCCCTGAATTTCAGGTGGTGTTTTACCTCTGGTTTGTTAAAAAAAAAAAAAAAAAGAAAAAAAAATTGTTTAGGAAGTAAGTAATATTTTATACTGAGGAAAAACTTCTACTTCCCTCCATATTGAAATAAATAATTGTTTCTAAATGTTTTCAAAGACAGGCTTAAGAAAAGTCTAAAATGGGTGTCGTGAGGTGCTGTGAGTATGGGAGAAAGGAGCAGGGTTGGATTCTATACTGTCACCTTTAGTTACTATTGACATTCACTTTTATTGGGAAGAGGGAAGTGAGTACAGGAAAAACACATGATTTGATTAGGAAAGGATCCGAAATCTTTTAAAAATGCCATTTACAACCCATGGTACCATAAGCTATAAAGAGTTTACAGCCAACTAATCCATTTCAGCATGGCCTAAATTCGTTGCTAAGCTGCCTGGCTGCTGTTTGCAAAGACATCAGTGGAGGCATTGACCTCCGTAATGTAACCTTGGTGAAAGGAAACCTGAAACAGAGGATGGGCGAGGACATTGCTGTGGCTACCAGGACTTAAACCTGAAGTTGTAAGAGGAGCCAAATGCCTCATCTTTTCCTATAGCAAGGGCCAGGGTACTGTTAATGCCTTCAGAACAAGGGAGATGCAGGTGTTTGGCTTGTGTTGATTTGAGAAATCAGGTTAAAGCTATACTGCTTTCTGGATCATTTGCAGCAGGGGTGTCAGCAGGCGGTGTCTGAGCTGTCTCGCCTGTGCTGCTGTCACTGCTGTCTCTTGTCACGCTCCCCGGCGTTAGCCCATCACACTAATGAAGTGCAATAGGCTTGTGCTCTGTGCCCGTGAAGCCCATGGCTGGTGCTGGAGTTTCCCAGCAATGCCATCAAAACCCTCTGAGCTCTTTGAGTGCGATTTCTCCTTTGCCGTAGCCAAGCAGTGAGACAGCAGGGGAGGCTCCAGGATTACACCTAGAATTGTAAATACAAATTAGTACACTATGTGACTGCATTATGATGGTATAATGTTAAAATATGGGTTATATAGCATTTAGCCTTGAAAAGAGGAAAGCCTGGTGAGCAGAGGGAAAGGCTGTGTTAGAGTGAAAGCACTTTCACTTTTCTTGCCTATTAATTTACGTTCCTTCAGAGCATTGCTATTTAGCAAAGTGCTTTCTGTGTTTCTGCCAAGCTGAAGTAGCCACTGGGAAAAACTAAGTAGGCCAAACCCTGCAGATATCTGGAGAGCTCAGCCAGGGTGGCTGGTGATGATCCAAAAGAGTGCGGGGACGGATTTGGCCTCACGCAGACAGGACAACAATAAACAATAAAGCGTTGCCATAAGGTTTTAATGCCAAAAGTCAGTTCCTGCAAGATAGTGCATGTATAAGAATTTTTGAAAATGGAATGGTTCACAGGTTTTGCTTCGATGTGCAGAACCTGGGATGTTCAGAGCTGCTGCCTGGGTCTCAGGCTGTGCCAGCCAGGGGCTATTTAAAGTTACAGACCACGTCTGGCATGGCCCTGGACGGTGGTGTGTCACCACGTGGATTTCTGCAGTCAAAGCTCCTCAGCTGTCCTTGCAGAAACGCTCATTCTGTTTCCAGTAGTCAGGACAGGACAAACAAAGCAATGTTTTGTATCATATCCATTACAAAATGAAAACGTATTTTCTGTAGGTGAGAAACCAAAGGGGGAAGTGTTCTGAAACTGGGGGGAATTCTTGAGTTCTGCTGCAGTTGATGGGCACTTTTGTAAGATCTATGAACTATCAGGTCTTTCTGCTTTCTCATCAGGAAATGTTTTCAAACTCAATCATAATTGCATAGAAAGACTTGAAAGATTGATGGTTTTTGACTTAGAAAAAAAATGGGGACCTCTGCCCCCTCTTTATATAGTTTTTATAAGAATTCATCCATAATAAGCTGGTAAGAGCTTAAAAAATTCTTAAGAATTTCATTACATTGTAAAATTTGCCCTTTATTCTACACAAATAAGCCTTTTTTCTTCCTTCTTCCTATTTATTTTTTTTCCAAATATATGAAAAAAGCACTGTTTCAAGTTTTTAAAAACTATCTTGCTTTTTGGTGGAAATTGGAAGGTGTTGAACTTTCTGTGAAATGATTCAGCATCAACCCTTGAAGTTGATGGACACTCAGCCTTCCATGCAGCTTGGGTCAGTTCAATAGATTTTAATATGATTCAGTGCAAAATATTCTTCAACCTGCGTAGCAGCGTGAACTTACTGTGCTTTTTGTGCATGATTCTGCACTAACTGTATTGTTTTCACAGCCTTCCCTCAGCAGCATCAGAAGCTGTGGAGCCCTGTTTTCACATATACACCCCTGACTAGCTTCTGTTTGTCAAGAGAGTGAAAAAAAGCTGGTTCTTTGCTGCTCTGTAGCCAAGTAGGCAATGACTATGTAAAGGATGGTGAGCAATAGGGAAGTGTGGGGGGGGGCGGTGAGAGGAGGCAGTGTTTTGGCTTCTGTGAAGCGTGCAGGGAAGAAAATTATCTGCATTGTGAAAAAGGGAGGTGCAATCCCATCCCTTTTCCAGCACCTGACTCCAGGTTTAGCCGGTTTGTTCTCTGAGCCATCAGTCCCCTTTCCAATGCACATTACTACCTTTGTACAAATTCAGTCCAAAGCAAGAGCTACAGATTTTAATCCTCGTGGAGTATTCACATGATAACTGGGCAAGCAAGTACTGCTTTAAATAGCTCCATTGCTGTTATTCCAGTAACAGGCAGTCCAATTCCATATGAGCAATCAGGGGAGAGATTTTTGGCTGCCAGGTATCTCACTGACTGCCTTTGGGAGGGAGACGTGCTTACAGCATCTCCTTCCAAAATCACTGCTGTGCCCTCCTGCACCAGGGGGACCAGGAACCACCTGGATAAGGCTGACGGCTAGAGGGGTTTCCTAGCTACCTCAGCCTGCATTTTTGCATTTCGTGGCCATGCAATTTGTACATTTTCCTTCTTCAAGCCTTTCTCTCCGGGTGCCCAGCACTACCTTGCACTGGCTGTGAAAGGTGGCATCACCTTATGCAATGACAGTCGTTGCTGGCACATCCTATGTCCAGTTCCTCCAGGACCCTGCCAGCGGTGACCCACCCACCCTGTGGACGTGACAATATGTAGGCTCCTGCAGGACACTATTTTTACCCGGCGGCGAGGTGTTGGCTTGCCTCCTGCCTGTGCGTGGGTGCTGCAGGAGTCATCTGACCCCTGGGCACGCTGGTGCCGGAGCGCTCCGTGCCGGCACGCTGCCGCAGTTCCCGCTCCTCACCCAGCCGGGCACCCAGCAGAGGTGCTTCTGGTGGCTTTTTCCATCTCGGAAGGAATTAATGCAGGAATGCCGGAAGATACAGGTACAGTGTGATGACTCCACATTTTGGAGAGCCGAGACCTGAAATAAGTTGTTTTTCATCTGGAGCTGCAGTAACTAAATTGCTGATGCTGCTGTGAGAATAATTATTCTGTGTTTATGTGGAAACGCAGCAGAGAGGAGGAAGATGGTTAAGCATTTATTTTAAATTATGTCTCATATTCTTTTAATTATAAGAATGATGATTTGGAAATTATAATGATACTGACACTTAGCTGACAGCTCAATTTGAAAACTTTCCTTGTTTTATTTAAATATATTTTAGTCTTAATAATAGCTTGTAATGGAATAAAAAATGCTTATTGTTTAATGAGATATATTGGAGTGCTGTTCCAATATCCTTTCTCATTGTAATCTTGCTAAACCCATACAAAATCAGCCTTTGTGTTGCTGCAGTAGCCATGCCTAAAATTCAGCAGATTTTTACTAACTGCCCTTGGGTTTGGTAAATATTTTATTATACTAACGAGGGCAGGAGGTTAGCTCATGCTAGGCTTGTTTATGTGGCATTAATTTTGCACTGAGCATATGGTGAGATTTGGAGCTCTTGTGTGTTGAGTACTCGCGTTGCGCCGCCACGGTTGTATTCGCATTCTGCTGGATAACACCTCTGCTTCATCCCTGATGCCATAAACTCTGCAATTAGCAGTAAAAGCAAGGGTTGCTTCAGTTGTACTGTCTGCCTGCTGTCCTGTATCAGCTGTAAGTTTCTGTTTGGATTAAGATCCATAGGAAGTCCTGGAAAATGCAGGCAATCCTTCCCTTTGTGCCAAAGGCACTGTAAAAGCTCCTGTTTGTAAGGGGTAAATGCAGGTATGGAGTTCAAAAAGAAATGGAATTCTTGAACCATGTTGTTTCTTATTTTTGGTCAACGTGAATGAATTCAATTAAATATTAACATGAAGAGCTATTGCATGACTGTATTATGGCATAAGAACTACAGGGAAAGGCAGTAAGTAATGCTGTGCTGTAGGAGGCACGGCAGAGGTCTTGCAGAGAGCAGTGAGCGTGTCTGAGGGAGCAGCTGGACCCGCTCAGTGCAGAAAGTTCTCACTAGGGAAGCGACTGAGCTGATGTGCAGTGGCGTGGGGACAGTTCAGCCTCTCTAGGGCCAGCTGAGACCTCATGGCACTATGTAATGTGGAGGTTCAAGGCAAAACTTATACTTTCCTTTTATCCTTGTGATGGTCTACTTTGTTGTGAGCTGTACAAAAAATAGAAAATAGCCATTGCATTATAATGATAAGGTGCTATAAAGCATGCGAACACATTTGGAATGGCTTTTAACACAAGCTGCTAATTGAGAAATATGGTAAAACAGGTTACCACTAGGTATGGTAAGGCTCCGGGGAGACCTTGTAGCAGCCTTCCAGTATCTAAAGGGAGCCTGCAGGAGAGCTGGAGAGGGACTCTGTTAGGAAGTGTAGTGATAGGGCAAGGGGTAACGGTTTTAAATTGGAAGGAGGGAGATTTAGATTAAATATTGGAAAGAAATGCTTCACTGTGAGGGTGGTGAGACACTGGAACAGGTTGCCCATAGAAGTTGTGGATGCCCCATCCCTGGAAGTGTTCACGACCAGGCTGGGTGGGGCTTTGAGCAACTTGGTCTAGTGGGAGGTGTCCCTGCCCATTTCAGGGGGGTTGAAACTCGATGTTCTTTAAGGTCCCTTCCAACTCTAACCATTCCATGATTCTATTATTTAACTTACAGATTTGGTTCCTGTCCATTTGGGAATGTGCTCCCTCCTGCCCTGGTGTCAGGACCAACGGAGTGCACAGCTGGGCAGGACTGGGGCCAAGGAATTGTTCTTCCCTGCTGCCCAGCATGGTGGGAAGGATGGATGGGGAAAGCTTGTGGAGTCCCCATGTCACAATCGCCCTTTCTCTAATCCTTTCTGTGGAAACAGCCACGGAGGTCTCAGGCCCTCAGAAGACTCTGTTATGAATCACAAATTCTTAGGGAAAAAAGCCACCAGCTCCCTTATCTGAAGTAAATTTATAGCTCACACCCATGCAGTTCTCTGAACGCTGCGTGTATTACCACATTACTTATTACTGTGTTATGTTATCCTTCCCCCAGACACTGGCACTCAAGTACTCCTAGTCACTGTATTTTACACAGACACAAGGCAGGGAGGGAGCAGGGGTCAGCTTTAGGCACTTAAAAAACAGGAATAATGAGAATATTTAGAGGTACTTAAATGCTCGTTTTCTTTGCTTTCATCTGGGTGTTTTTAAATCCAACCCTGAGTGTTTTGACTGAGGTGACACAAGAAAGGTTTGGCAAAAAACCAACTTGAACTCCAGTCTCTAATTCTGGTCGGGTGCTGCTGCACTCATCTTCTCCTTCTTTAATCCTGCTCAGAGAAGATTGCAAATTTAATTCCCCTCTGGGCTGCTGTGAACCACACCCTCTCCAAGTTGCTTGATAGAGCATTTCAGCAATCAATATTCCTGTTTTCTGGAGTACTTTGTGAGTAAATGGCGTTTTGGTCTCATATTTGATCATTTTGATTTTCAGTCACCAGCTTTAGCTATAATGAATAATTTCAGTGTCAACACAGAGATAATTTCCTGCTAATTCTTTCATGCAGAAAAATATCTGTTACCAGAGCTGAGTTTTTTTCTGGTTCAGAGTTGGAACGTGGCCTATGTCTTTGTTGAAAAAAAATGGACACTGTTATGAACTAAACAGCTGATATTGGTAACTTTTTACTCAAACAAAATGTTTCCATCTAATGAAGTAAATACAATGGGTAATGAAGAAGGTGTGTTCCTGGTGAATTTATAGTGGAGCCAATATTGCTGATAGCTGGTAAAGGAAACTCATGTAGTTTTTCTTCTGATGGAGAATTGCTCTTGGAGACAAATGATAATATATTTGTCTGAGCCTGAAATGAAAGGTTTGCAATTTTTAACCCAACCTCAAGAACAGGATGAAAACAAAAACCAAAGCAAAACTCAAAAATATAGGGGAGGTGATACCCCACACAAACCCCATTTGGTTTTCCTTTTACTGTTGTCTTTAGGCTCTGGTTCTAATCTGTCCACCCAGGAACCTTGGTGAAAAATTACCACTTTCCATGGATTGAGAGGTAATTTTGCGGATTACAAAAAATTGTTCTTCAGGAATAAAACATTTATGTAAATAAATGTTGTCAATACATTCAAATTACACCTTAGTTTAGTTAACAGTACTCTTCACAGTGTCCATATGAAATATCACTGAATAGAAAGCACCTGTCAAACCCAAAGTTCAGCTCTGGGGCCCCCAGCATAAGAAGGACATGGTCTTGCTTGAGTGGGTCCAGAGGAGGGCCACAAAGATGGTCAGAAGACTGGAGCACCTCTCCTCTGAAGACAGGCTGAGAGGGTTGGGATTGTTTACCCTGGAGAAGAGACAGCTCTGGGGAGACCTTATAACAGCCTTCCAGCACCTAAAAGGGATACAGGAAAGATGAGGAGGGACTTTTGCTCAGCGAATATAGCAATAGGATTAGAGGTAATAGTTTTAAACTGAGAGAGGGAAAATTTAGATTAGGTATTAGGAAGAAATACTTTACTGTGAGGGTGGTGAGACACTGGAACAGATTGCCCAGAGAAGTTACGGCTTCCTCATCCCTAATAGTGTTGAAGGCCAGGCTGGATGGGGTTTTGAGCAACCTGGTGTCACGGGAAGTGTTGTGTGTGGGAGGTGCCCCTTCATGGCAGCGGGAGTTGGAACTAAATGATCCTTAAGGTCTCTTCCAACCCAAATGATGATATGATTCCAGTATTCAGTTGTGTCATTTGGCCCTTTGTCATTTCAGGCTTCTGTAATCACCATGAGCAGTGCATCTAAAAAACTATTTTTTCAGAACAGGGCTAAATAATGTGGAGTAAATGGGATTGGTGGCCTTATTTTTGTCCATGTATTGAAGAAAGCAGATGGAAATCTTTATTATTAAACTTCATATTTGAGGTTTGATCCAAAATTGAACATATATTCTTAAGCATGGTACTTCTTAACTTAATTAAAATCCACCAAAATGGAAAAAGCATTAGGACTGTGTCGAATTCTGCAGTTTCTGGCCATGTCTTTTTTCATCAGGTCCGTAATCTACCATGAAGATTTCTCTCATTTGGCTGACAGAGAGCCTTGTAGCAAAAGGATTTGTCATCCTCTGCATGGACCAGTCCTAGACATGATCTTTTGCCAAGAGTTTGATTTCCCCTTAACAGTTTCCTAACAGCAGAGAGAAGGTGATATTTTCTGCCCCATGCTCTGGAGCGGAGCATGACCAGACACTCATGAATCTTCTCCCGTCTGCCACTGCAATCAGCTTGTCTTGTGCTGCTTCCAAAACAGTCCTTTCTCAGCCAGATCTCATCCTCATCCCTGGCACCTCATCCCAGTCCCTGCTCCTGTTAAGTCCTACTTTAGCAATGTTGAAGGGACTGTTCTTATTGAAAGCAGAGGTTTTTTGACCACGTGTTGCAGAGCAGATTTTCTCGTATCCTAATGTACCTGTATAGCCTCCATCTCTGCCAGGTTTCAACCTTTATTCCAGGTACTTCCATAAACTAGGTCCTAGGCTTTCTTTTTAACAGTAGAAAATAATATATCGTATCCTACCCTATCCTTTTTTTTTTTTTTTTTACCTTTATAAAAAGCTTAAACTGTCAGTCTGAAATTTTCCCTGAAGCAATGAGCTTGAGAACACCAAATGTGAATAATATCTCTGTAAAGAGTTGAAGTTTAGCTAAGTTATAAGCACGTCAAAAATATCGCTTTGCAGTTGCCATAAGGTGTGTCATACAGCTTTAAAAATGAGTGATACCGCTGTCTCCTCATCCCAAGATACTTGCAGTAAGTCCATGTGTTTCAAGCCAACAGTATAGAAGTACATCTGAGGAATGCATCTTATTTGACCTTTTTTTTAGACAAACCGTTGCTAATTCAACAAGCCCCATTTTATCCAGAATTGCAGAATTACGTACTGTGTAGCCTGTTGGAAAGAGAGAGGGTGAGTCTTGACATCAGAAATATGTGAGTACTGGACATTTGGCAAGATTATTGGCAGTGCTGTCCCCAGTAAAAAGGCCTTGTACTGTGGAAACTGTTTGCTAGTTCACTACTTGTCAGTTTTTATCCTTGTCAAAAAATAAGTGCAGTCAGATCTTTTTAGGGTTTTAAGGATTGGTGGAAAATCCTCTGCTAGAGCAGGATGCAGTCTGGGAGAAAGGGAAATTTGAACAATCAGGAGTTCATTTGTATTTCTGTTCAGAAAAAGTAATTTAAAGTTAAGAAGAAAATTTCTAGTTTCATTAAATTGTACAAATCAGGGTATAAGCATTTAATTTTTGATGAGGTCTGTAGTTATGGTCCGATGAGTAATCTCAGATCATTACATTCATCAGTAATTCACTATTTCACTCATTAAATATGTTGATTGTGTCTTCTGTTGCTTCAAGGCTGATTTTGATACTTGAAGATATAAAACTAGAATGCTGAAAATTACCATATAGATGTATTTCCTTTAATGTGATTTGAAATATAAGTTAGAATCCCCACTAATATAGTTAGTTTCTCAAAATTGTTGGCTGTTGCAATTTCAACATAAAGCAGAATATATTTTAAAATATTGAAACTTAAATATACCATTAATTACATCATTTTGTTGTGCTAGATGGAAAAACAAGTATTTAAAACTGTCTTCAGAAAGAGTTTTATGATGAACCCAAAGGCACTGTTTTCCCACTGGGGTCTTCTTGAAGTAGTGAGAGAAAAGCAAAATAATTATTCAGCCGCCTGCCATGCATATTTTAAATATGATTTGAGGTATTTGAAGATTAATGGAAGAATTTCAACAGACTACTACATCTTTTCCTATTTAATTTATTTTACAATGGAGTTGTTGGGGTTTTTTTGAATTCTGGACCTTGATCCACAGACAGGAAGAGAAGCAAACATGTGAAGTTCCCCTGCCCTTTAGCTCTGAACACTGAGTACCACATTCACCTCAGAAAAGCAGAATTTTCTGTTTGCTGCCACTTTGCAACAATTACCAGTTTGCAACAATTTTCACAATTCAAAAATAGAGAAAGGTGCAACAATTCAGAGTTTTCTGCTCCTTTGCAGTAAATTTGTCAATGCACCCCCAGCTGCAAGAAAGGAAACAGAAACATGACATTTTCTCTGGAAAGGTGACAATGTTTTTGCTTTAGGGAAAGGGAGTATGTTTGGTGGAGGGACCCCTCAGGGCTCTCTGGGGGGTGCACCTGGATCCCTCCAGCACAAGCTCTGCACTGCCTCTCTGGGACCCCTTCTCCAGGTTACTGCCCTGCCTGGAGAACAAGAGGTCTGCAGGTGGCAGTGCCTCCAGGGAGATGCTGTTCAGAAAGCCTTAGCTGTGGGAAGAGTTGAGCATGGAAAAAAGAATAAAATCGAGGTAAATTTTTAATCTTTCCAAACAGAATTTTATATTTCAAATATAACTCTTTAGGCCAAAATGTTCTGGGTGTGGTGAGCTCTTTCCAAGTCAAGTCTTCCGTGAATTAACTACTACCGATTTGATGCTTGTTGCTAATTCTGGAGGGAGCAAACCCTCATCCATAGCTATAAACTTTTAGCAGCTACTCTTCTAAGTAACTCAGGAAAATACTCTGTTTTGGTTTCTTACAGAGTTGATTCTTTTTCAGGGTGGGTAGTTTGTTTTGGGCAGGTTACAGTAAAGAAAAATTCTCATGTCAAAAGTTAAATGTTGCAAAGCTCAGTTTCCTCTGTTTTCTTTTGAGGAATAAAAATCCACCCTTGCAACAATAAGCCTTGAACTGTGTGTGCTATTTCTCTGTGTAAATTTGAGCATCTGCCTTTCTACAAACGACTAATTGCTGGCCGTGCTGTGTTGTTTTTATTGGAGATGTACTTAATTATAACCAGGGCTTCAGTAATAGCTCCAAAATTCACATTGCTTGAGCAGGATTTTTTTGACAATCCCAGAATGTGTCATTTCAGCAGACACGGCAGAGTGCTAACGGATAGTAAATAGCACATCCGATTCCTTTTCATGCTTAGTGTATTGGCCTATGAATGATGGCTCCATCTTGGCTGGTTGGCTGTAAGTTTATTTTGAAGATAATTTTTTTTTTTTTTAAAAAGTAAATCAATCACTTTTAAATAAGCAATCCAGCCATACAATAAGCATGTCTTACTTGTACGGTTGGGGTTGTTCAGCCTGGAGAAGAGAAGGTTCTGGGGATACCTGATAGCAACCTTCCGGTATCTGAAGGGAGCCTTCAGGAGAGCTGGAGAGGGACTCTGTAAAGAAGTGTTGTGATAGGACAAAAGGTAACAGTATTAAATTGGAAGAGGGGAGATTTAGGTTAGATACTAGGAAGAAGTTCTTTCCCATGAGACTGGTGAGGCACTGGAACAGGTTGCCCAGGGAAGTTGTGGCTGCCCCATCCCTGGAGGTGTTGAAGGCCAGGCTGGATGGGGCTTTGAGCAACTTGGTCTAGAGGGAGGTGTCCCTGCCCATGGCAGGGGTATTGAAACTTGATGATCTTTAAGTTCCCTTCCAACTCTAACCATTCTATGACTATGTGATTCTATGCCATATTACAGAAGAATGTCATTAAATATGCGGTTTACGTAAAATTATGTTTTCTTGTTACTAGTAGTTTTTCACATAGGGAAAAAGCCAAGTCCATTGAGTTATAGTATAGCCTCTTTATAACTAACTTCTTTGATGTTCACTCTCTAGACTCCTAAGTACACTACAATAAAAATGGATGCAGGGACTGCAGCAGAATTGCGAGAATAAGGTCATATCTCACCTGTTCCACATAATACATTGTGATGCCTATTTATATTGTTATTATCAACAGCCCAATAAATGCAGTTTCTAATTTATATCACAAGATGGCAGCAAATTTTTAATTCACTTAATATTTTACTACCCTAGATAAAGCTAATCTCTTGAAATGATAGCAGTCTTTAGTGAAAATACTTGTTTAATGATGAGATATACTTGGTGTTTACAGAGATGTCAATGTTTCAGAAGTATGAACTCAAAACATCTACAAAGTGTTATTTCAGTCTTAAAATCAGTTAAAAAGGCAATTACCTTGAACTTCAGATATCAGTAGCTCACAGTGTAATAGTAAATCCCGTTAAAGATATCTTGAATAACATCAATAGCTTTTATCTACACTCTTTGGCTTCTTGCAGAGAAAATGTAACAAAGCTTTTTTTAAAAATTCAGATGGAGGCTCTCAAGACTTGATCATGGGGATTCTTTCTGCTACAAGCAATTCTGTTTTATATTTGAGATATTTGCAGGTGTGAGTTTTGAAGTTCTGAAATGAGAAACTTGGTTCAGCTCCCTTTGCAAATCTTTTCTCCTATGCTGGACAATACCAGAAGTTAAAACTGTCTTATCTGCTTGATGTATTTTGTTCAAGGTGTTGTCATTATTTATAGGTTTTCTAGAAGATGCACCTGACAGCCTTTAAAATGATGTATCTTTTGTTTTCCTTTGCAGTTTCACAACCACAGGCTGTACATAGCCAACTGGAGAAGCCATCAAGTACTGCAATTCTCTGCAATAACTGTGGAAACCCATGCAAAGGAGAGGTTTTGAGAGTTCAGAACAAATATTTCCATATTAAGTGCTTTGTTTGCAAAGGTAAGTGCTTGTGAGTAGCGTGTTAGCGCTGGGCATGTGACTTTCATGGTCCTGGAAACTTCACAAACATTTTACAATGCAGTCCATGCCTGGAATGATTTACTGCAAACTCTATGACTGCCTAATATAAGGCTATAAACATCCTAAATCCTCAACGTGGATTATGATTTGAATGGATGTAAACCCATGGAGTTTACTATAGGGTTGGGACCTGATGAAGAACAGGTTGAAAGAACTGGTAGTGAAACACGGTGCAAGGTTTGCAGAAAATTAACATTTACAAAGAAACTCAGAGGTTATCCCTCTTCCAGCTTTCTAATGCATGTCATGAGGTGGGTCATGGCCACGTCTGTTCCAACTCTTGTGTTGGAATCTGATGTCCCCAGTGTGACTGTCCATGTTTTTCCATTTTGGGGGCAAATTACTTGGTTTACTCTGTACATAAACCTTTACATACACGTACGTACATACATCTTTCAAGCTTTTTTAAAGCCATCTGTTCTTATGACCAATTTTATTATCAAAGTAGATTTTCAGACCTGATTTGGGAAGAGCGCCGCTAATTCATTATTCAGGAGTCTTGTCTCCTGCATGAAGTCTCAGTAACACACTGATCTGTGCTCCATATAATTATCCTGATTAAATCCAAGCCCCTTTTGTACAGGTCTCCTATGAGAAAACACTGACAAGTCCCACAGGGAGGAATCAGACATGATTTACATTATATGTTTTCATTTCATAGAGCATCTCCTGTTAGAAGTTGCCAGGTCACCTGCAAATGCAGCAAGCAGATTCTGAAACTATTCACTAATCCCAAATTAAGGCAGTGTGGAGGGTTTTTTTTCCCACCCCCATGCAGAAGAAGATGAATATGCTGTAGAAGCTGCATTAACCCTACCTGTCTGTAAGAGATAAGGAGGAGATTGTTCACTTCAGGCAGGTCTTAGATAAAAAGAGAAAAAAAAAAATCACTGCGTTAATGAAGAAGCAGCAGAGTGACATCTGTCAGCCACCCATCAGGCTCAGCTGGCACAGGAGATGTGTCAGAGATGAGTGGCTAACCTACTTCTTGGTGTCAGGGCTCTTGGAGTACTTCTACTCCCCTTTACTAATCATTTTGCTAAGTGCTAAGTGTGCACACATGGATGTTGGGGTTTTTTTCTCCCCTCGTTATTTAAAAGCCATAATTCCTTTTATCGCTTTTCAAGGATTTCCATCAATTTATTGGCATCCTTCTGGTATCTGTTTTTGTTTTGTTTCTGAGTTTTATTTGTTGCTTAAGAAGCATAAGTTGTTTTCTGGTGTGGGTTTACCATATTGTTAACGTGAGAAAAGCTGAGGAACAGAACAGGGCACTGAACATTCATTTCACTAACCAACATAAAGGGGAAAAATCAGGTTAGGCAAATGTGATTTGGGTTTTTAATCATGTGCTCAAATCAAGGGATGAAAGAAATATAGTTAATGTGTTAGGATTTAGCAAAAAAATGTTGCCCAGTTTCCTGGTCAGTTGGCCAGTTGCCTTTCAACCTTGGAGGAGAGGTTCATGCCATGGCCCCTTTGCTGAACCCTGTTTCTTGCCACACTGCTGGACTGTTGTGCATGGGCACAAGGTGATGAACAAAAAGCTGTTCTTTGTGCGAAATGATTCATATATGAAATGAAGTGTAGCTTGATGAAATGAAGTACGCTTGCTACAGCAGCTACACTATGTGTGTGTCTGTCTTGTTGTACACCTAATCAAAATTTCCTGGATTGCTCTTGCCGTGGATGCAGCATATGCAGCCTGTCATGGCAGCACAGCCAGAACTTTCAAATATACTTTTATCCCCTTTGAACTTTCATCTCTTCGCTTAATTAACCTGTCAGAACATATCACATCTTCAGCTGGAGTTGGGTATGTGGTTCTGTGGGTCGGTGTTTCTGATTCTTGTGGAACTCCATTTTCCTAGGAGTTTTGAAAACGCTCTGGGCTGGATGTTATATCATTATATATCATTTATCATGAAGCCACATTAACAGGAAGAGCTAACACAGAATATTCAGTGAAAAGGGTAACAACATCAAGTAACTTCATAATAGGAATGATTTGCTTGTTAAATCAAATGTGTCTGCTAGGATATAAATATGTCAAAAGCCATACTGTGTAATCTGAGGGGCTCGCATTGGGACATAGCTACGGGGTTTCACATTTCAGAATGGGAGTCATCTACGGGAAGCTCACTAGTAGAATTTCTGAGTCCTGACTTTTGGCCAGGCAGTAGTGGTTGCTGGCATGTGTGGTATCTTAGGCACTGGGGATCCAGCGTAGGGGCTTATTTTCATCAGGTGCTCTCAGCAACGTGCCCATTGCTTCTCAAGTACTTTAGGAGTTTGTAGTCCCAAGTCATATTAACTCAGTATAATTCCATGCAATCCTCTCGTATTGATCTGGAGAGTGCTGTGGGCTTGGGGCTGATTTACCAATCTTAAGTTAACTTAATATTTTATTTCATTGAAATAATGATAATAATAGCAATTGCAATCAGTTTTGCCTGTGTGGAAGGGATTTAATGCAGTGGCCAATTGTTCTACACTGTGGTTTTGTAATTTTTAAATTTAAATTTTGAAAATCATTAATCACTAAATTTCTAAGAGCAACTCAATAATTTGCGTGGAAAAAAATTTCAGCAGTGAACTTTTACAATCATGAAGTAATTGTTAGTTTTTCTGTTGTTCTGATCATAGCCTTGTTAGTTGCAACCTTTCGTTGGTTTCATGAAGAACTTTCTGCAACCCTTCTTGTCTTGGTTGCAATCACATCAGAACTTCAGCAAAAGCTTTATTTCATGGCATATGTATTTTGCCTGGAGTGTTGAACTTTTTTTAAGAGTATCGTTCATGAATTTTCATGATATTAGTTAAGTTTGGGGATGGGACAGAGGAGGAATCATGGTTAAGAGTATTGGTAAAGGAATATCTTCCTAAGATTGCGTGAAAGTTTATTTGTCTGCCTATCATCTATCTATCTATCTATCTGTCTATCTATCTATCTATCTATCTATCCATCCTCTGTCAGAAAGCAGGAAGCCAAACTTATTTTTTATTTCCAATTTGATTTATCTCATTGAAGGATATAAAGTTTCTGGGTGTTTAAGTTTTAGGGCATAGTAAAGCTATAAATGCTTTCTGTAGTGCTTATAGACAGGGTATTATGTAATACACCTGCTTTATCTTCTTACTAATAGGCAAATACAGTTTTAAGTCTTTTCATTGCCGTGCTTTTCTCCTTATTTATATCCTTCCAGTCTAAAGACTGGTAAGTTGTGCTAGAAAATTAAGTCCTCATTAAAATCACAGAGAGGATTTTCAAAGAAGTAATTACTGAAATTTCTGGAGAATAATCCAAACAGCAGATACAGCCACGTGCAGAAGAAGTTTGCATTGCAGAGGTCTTGTTCCTCACTGGGAGGTGCTACCTGGGAAAGGTGCTTAACCACACTGGGAATCCTGAGCTAGATGTAAACAAAGACTCCAGATAAATGGAGAGTAGTGAAACACACCCTGGTTGAAAATGAAGTAGGAGTGGGACAAAATTGGATGTATTTGAAAATTGTGCCTGAGGTTTGTTAGATAGGGGTTTGGCTGGAAGCATGAAGTTTGCAGGCAGTAAAGTTGTTATTCAGATAAAGCAGTTTTGAGCATACATAATTTCAGCCCACACTGGATAGTGTCACCCCCGTGAAGAGCCTGTAATTCTTTTGAATTACTCAACTTCTCTTCTCAGGGTAAACCTTTTCCCCACGCAAAAAACATCAGTGCAAGAATGCCTTTATGTAAGGCACCTTTCTGTCCGTATCATGCTCTTTCACTTAGGGACATAGCAGGGATACAGCTAAGCAAGATGGAGTAGCTACTGGGCATTTCGAGGCACTAAAGTGATGGTAAGCCTGAGTGGAGAACCAGGGAGAGTTGGTGCATAAAATTCATCACTGCCACTGTGGTGTTATTCCACCTCCCGCTTTCTGTGACTCATTAACATGAGACCATCTGTGCATAGTCAGAGCAAGCATTTAATTTGCAAACCTGTAACTGGCACCCGAAACACCATTATGAAAAATCAGAAAATATTTTATGTTGTTGCTTTACATGTTTTGTGGGTTTTGGTTTTTTTTTTTTTAAATGAAAAAATACCACCACTGTTTTAATTAGTCTGGCAAATGACAGCAGTATTTTACCATAAACACTGAAGATGCTATTAGATTGAAAATGGATTAAAGTACGTTACTCTGTTTCTTAGATCTCTTTAGCATGCCTGTAAATTTTAAATAACCAGATTGATTCCTTAACATAATAAATCAATATAAAGTAGGCAATTTTTCCAGATATTTTTTTTTTTTTGGTGGCTTGGAACAGCCTCACCCTCTCTCACCGTTAACCCTATAGGGGAGCATTTTTAGGGTCGAAACATGGTCTATAAGCTACTGGTTAATTCTGTTTTCCAGAAGAGACTTGGAAAATGGAAATGCACATTCTAATGCAAAAATTACTAGATGTGTAGCTCACATAAATTATAGGAGTCAAATTATGTAGTGCACAGGAAACTCTCCAAGTACTCCTTCATTCTAATTAGTACACCTGAGTTAATATTTTGTCAGTCTCATAAGGGCATTCTGAATCATTAAGGGGTTTCCTGCACTGAAGTGTGTACTCCACAAATTAATTTATGGGTATCATGGCCATAAATTGTGACACAGGAGCCTACAGGAGAGCTGGAGAGGGACTCTGTCAGAAAGTGTCATGATAGGACAAGGAATAACAGTTTTAAATTGGAAGAGGGGAGATTTAGATTAGATACAAGGAAGAAATTCTTCACTGTGAGGGTGGTGAGGCACTGGAACAGGTTGCCCAGAGAAGTTGTGGATGCTCCATCCCTGGAAGTGTTCAAGGCCAGGCTGGTTGGGGCTTTGAGCAACCTGATCTAGAGGGAGGCGAACTCGTTCCTTCTTGTCTCTTCCAACTCTAACCATNGAAGAGGGGAGATTTAGATTAGATACAAGGAAGAAATTCTTCACTGTGAGGGTGGTGAGGCACTGGAACAGGTTGCCCAGAGAAGTTGTGGATGCTCCATCCCTGGAAGTGTTCAAGGCCAGGCTGGTTGGGGCTTTGAGCAACCTGATCTAGAGGGAGGCGAACTCGTTCCTTCTTGTCTCTTCCAACTCTAACCATTCTATGATTTTATGATAAATTATCATGTAGCTGAGAGCTTGTGTATATGTGTGGTATGCTGTATGCTTTATAGCTTTATCTCTGCTACACATGCATAGTGAATTGTTGTAAGATGGAAAAGATATAGCCCGCGCTTCTCCATATCTTACCCACTCCAGAAAGGTTGTCTGGTTTTCCTGTGGCAGAACTGTCTGCCTTCCTGTAGTTTCTGGGCCAGCAGGTCTGCCCCAGGCTTTCCTGGTGCTGCATACTCCTATTTTTGTTTACCTGGACTTTAACAGAAAGAGGTGAGATTCCAGATTGTAGCTGGTATTTCAGATGTTATAGATAAAATGCCACTGGTGACTGACAGGCTTGAGTATTCTTGATTTCAAAGATATCTGCCTGGAAAAACTCCTGCCTAGGACAGGTGATTGGTTCATATGCCATCATGAGGTTCCTCTGTCTTGCAGCTGCCTCACCTATAGACAGAAGTTTCAGGTGTGAGTTGTCCAAGAGGAGGAATGAGATATATGCATGATGACTTTGCACAATCAGCAAATTCCACCTGGGGAAGACTTCACCAAAACCTTTGTGAAATGCTTACCTGGACTCATCCGCACAAGAGCATGCAACAGAAAGAATATCACATTGACAGTTATATTCTGGAAATGGGCTTAGACTGCTCCAAATTAATTGCAGATGAATTCAAAGTTAAGTCAGAGCTGTAGTGGTGGAAATTTGCCAGGTGGTTCCTATTGCTTTTCACAGTT
>VZRU01011231.1:6872-34846 GCA_013398155.1 Pedionomus torquatus
TCCTATGAGGACAGGCTGAGAGCTGGGGCTGTTCCGCTTGGAGAAGGCTCTGGGAAGATCTTATAGCAGCCTTCCAGTGTCTGAAAGGAGCCTACAGGAGAGCTGGAGAGGGACTCTTTGTCAGGAAGCGTAGTGATAGGACAAGGGGTAATGGTTTTAAACTGGAAGAGGGGAGATTTAGATTGGATATTAGGAAGAGATTCTGTGAAATACTGTGAGGGTGGTGAGGCACTGGAACAGGTTGCCCAGAGAAACTGTGGATGCCCCATCCCTGGAGCTGTTCAAGGCCAGGCTGGATGGGGCTTTGAGCAACCTGCTCCAGTGGGAGGTGTCCCTGCCCATGGCAGGGGGGTTGGAACTCAATGATCTTTAAGGTCCCTTCCAACTCTAAGTATTCTATGATTCTAACTTGAGTGCAAAAGAGAGCACCAAGAAACAAGCTTAGAAGACTCCTTTCATTCCTGCAAAATACTACCAAACACAATTAATTCCAAAAAGTTCAGTTTAACATTTGTGAATAATTAAAAAAAACAAGGAGCTCCAAAGGGGCTCTTAGCAGAGAGCGGAGAACTAAGAAGAAAGATGCCATTTGTGAACAACAGCATATTTAACGAACTAATCCATAACCATAACCTTAAACCAGCCAATGGAAAGGGCAATTGAAGGGCAATAACAGAAAACAAACATCAGTCCCAGAAAGGGCTGGGAGCAATGCAAAAATAATTCTGCTGCCTGCGTCCCTCTCTTACAGCAGTGCTTCATCCTGCCTGTCAGCCTCCGCAGAGCCCCGCGAGGAGCCCCGGGCTGGCCAAGGCTCTGCCTCCCTGCCCGGCATGGGGATGTGTCTGGAGGAGTCCTGGGGCAGTTTTAGTGAAGTCTCTGATGTTTTATTCAACAGCCTTTAGAGAGGAGAAGAGTACGCAGTGGTTAACGACACATTTCACCACTGATAAAAAAGCCATTTTGTGCTCAAAATAAATTCACCACCAAAGTGGGGAATTGCCTCTGTATTGCTACGGAGCAGACAAAGGTTTCTGTCTGCCAGGCCTTCCCGGTCTCTTACCTCTCAGCGTGATCGGTCTGCTGGGACCCTGCATGCCAGGTCTGTCAAGAGGCCTCAGCGATGCAGAGGGCTCACAGCATTGCCAGCAGCTGTAGGGAGGGCTCAAGAGGCTTTCTTGGGTGGCTGCAGCTCAGTGCCCAGGCTCCCTGCTGCACGCCATGCTGCTCTGCACACCCTGGGTCTGTTGCCCAAAAGCGGGGCTCACCCAGCCCCAAAAGCTGTGTTTGCCTCAGGACTCTCACTAGTCCCTTCCCTCAATCAAAGGCTTTCACTTGGAGCAGTGCCCAAATGGTAACTCATCTGCGTGGGAACCTTTGGAAACTCTTCCCCAAAGTGGTGTGTGCTCCTGCTTAAACCTGCCCCTTGGCTCTAGCAGCAGCCAGGGGAACCAAGGATCCACACCGGTTCCCCATGGCAGACGACAAGCAGGCAGTGCACTCCTCTGACCTCACTCCTAACTCTGACATCCTCAGCAGCCTTCAGGAAGGGGGGAGTGCCCGCCCTGCAGGCTGGGAGTGTGGGAGCTGCCCACGCAGGGGCAGGACGGGCACATTCTTACCCAAATGGCTTTGCCATGGGTCTGTCCCTGTGCCTGCTTCACAAAGCGCTCCTGTACGCCAAGCTCCTTCTCAGGACTGAGATGAGTGCAGAGCTGGGACAGCAGCAACAGCTGATTTGGGTCTCAGAGCTATTGCAGGAAAGAAGGGCCCTTCTCTGTGTCTCTGTAGAGAAGGAGATCTAACGACACCGTAAGCTCTCTTTTCCTTGGAAGGAGATAGGGGGATGAGGGAGAAAGTCCTCTCAGTTCACCAAGGAAATGTCAAGTCATTGTATAGAACAAAAATCTCTGTAAAAAGACAAGATTATAAAAGCACTTCCACCAGTAAGCACCATTAGCTTCCCATTTGGTATCTACAGACAAATTGCTTACTTGAAATCAGAAAACAATGTACACACAATACTGTAATGAGTAAATACAGAGTTTGGCTTTCCACAATGAGCAAATGTAGTTTTGAAATAAACAGTTGCACTAAAATTCTATTTCTACAATTTAGAAATCAAACCTAATCTAATTTGCTACAGCTGGACACCACCTGCAGAGTAGTGTTTAAGTACGCTGAACGTTACACACTTATCTTTTAAATATTGATAATGCCATTTTTCATTTATATGACATGAAGTCCCACAGGGAATAATTATGCTAATAAACCTTAATGATTCTTGCAAATAAATGATCAAACAAAATTGCTACTGTTGATTTATATTAATGGATGCCTTTAGGAGGAGATTTGTCAGGATGTGCTGCTTCTTGAATCCCAATTCATCTTATTTAGCAGAAGAATGTACATAGTTTGTAAAACAGATTAAGTGTTTAAAATATGTGTTCATGGAGTTTCTGCAGTTCATAACATTCAAGCATTATTATCTTGCCTTATGGCAAATATGCATTAAATGGCTTCCTTGTATATAAGTTTCTGAAGTCCTTTTTTACCCCTCCTTTTGTCACTTATGGCTAAAAAAGTTCTCCTTTTGAAGATCTTTAACTTAACCTTTCTGTTACTCATGTAAGAATCGGTGATCATCTTGCTGTCCTAATAGATGAACATCACTGTCAAACAACTTTGCTTTTGCTGCAATGAATCTAGAAAGATTTTTGGCACTTTAATAAGGGCACATCACCTGAAGTGGGCAACCAACAGAATTTTAGAGGATATGTTAAAATAAGCAGTTTCTACTTTTCTTCTGCTGTTAGATATGCTGGACATTCCCACCCTCCATCCATCTATACTTTTGAAATTTTAACCAAGCGCATTTGGAAAACATTATAGAGGGGCTTGCCTTTTAGATAATATATAGGTTTGAAAGCAGGATCAATGTGCTGCTTTACTCCTGATTATAGCGCAGGATGTATTTTGAAAGTGTCACAGGAGAAGAAGCTAAGGAAATAATAAGAGAAAGAACTTTAAGCCTGGTACAAGTAGGCTTGACTCTTTGCTTAAACAACTTAGTTACCTTAATCAACTCCAGCAGGGTAACAGCAGAACAAAGGCATGGGATGTTTATACCTTTGAGGCAAATAATATGGTTAAGTAATCAGGAATTTTCTGAAACTTCCACCCATGCAGAGATTTTTCAGGACTTTTTTTTTCTTTGCTTTTTACCTCCTCCTGCTTGTCCATAAGTTTAGTTTCAAAGAAGAGCTAAATAGCCTACTACTATGCAAACATTTTCTTTCTCTCATAATGTAACCAGCTCCCATGAAACATGACATTGCATCCACAACAGGTTGATATTTCAAAGACTTGACACAAATGGATTTTACTACTGACTGTATAACACAATCATGAAATCCAGCTGAAACATGGCACTAATTCACTCCATGCACAAGGAAACCAGTAACTGCAGCACAGGGATGAAGGTCTCTAATAATGTTCTAGAATGAACTTGTGGTTTGAATTATTTCTTCAAAGAGGAACATTCCTCAAAACCCTGTCAGGTAAGGCTTTTCCTTTCCAAACCAGGGATCTTGCAGACCCTGAAAGCAATGGAAGTTCCTCCTTCTGCAATTCAGAGCACTGATCCTGCATGTGATGGGGGAGTTTCCCACTCCTGCATTTCTGTTAAACAACAAGAAACTTCCAGTCTCCTTCTGTTCATCCCTCTCATGTGGGCTCTTTAATAGCTCTCCAAGCAACTAGCAGGGGAACTTTCTCAAATATGTAATTACCTTTTGTATGTGACAACAGCAGAGAGACTGAGCACTTAGTAGGGTTGGACACAGACTGAGGATGTGTGCCTGAGTTCTGGCTTTCTCTGTAATATGCTGTGTAGCATTCAGAACATCATTGTATCTTACTGCCTTTTTGCATGCTTGCAACAATGCTTATCAGACAGGAGGAGCATCATACGGATCAGTATTTTTATGCCTGTATTGGATCTGAATGTGTACATCACTGCCTGCTAAAGGCTATCACTGTGCTGTCAGGGCTCCTGCTTCCCCAGATGTGTAACAGCCATTCTCATCAGCCTCTCTGCTCATTGCGAAGCATAAGGCAGTAGTGGTCTCATGCTCCAATTGGTGCAAGCTTTCCAGGAACAAGCGATGGCCCATTTTCCCAGGCGGTCCCTAGGACGATTTGGGGTCTTGGGGAACACTCAGAGCAGAGGGAAGGACTGTGCTCCCAGTCACAAATTGCTGGGCTGCAAGTCAGGAGCCTCAGTCCTGTTTCCAGCTCTCAGTGCCTCATTTTTCCCAACAACAAAATGGGAGCCAGCCATGTACACTTAACATACAGAAACACAAGTGTGGGTTAAGAAGCTCATTTAATATTTTCAGAGGGATTATTTCTAACCTCTTTCTTGTCTCTGTTACCTGTTTGGCATTTTCTTACGATTCCACAAGCACTTACTTCCCCAAGTGCTCTTCTAGGCACTTCCAGTTCCTGACCTCAATTTCTCTCTTGTTGTGAAGCTTTTATCAGGCCTTGCCTCACTTCATTTACATGTGAGGACTGTTACTCCTCTTCCTCTCTGTGGGGTGACTTCTCAGTCAGTGGGTTTAGTATGACATCTCTCATTAGGCTGCTTCAGGACCCAAGAGCTTTGTTGGAACCTGACGTGGGCAGACAGAATAAGCAAAAAGTGTGAAGAACACAGTGTCTGTGTTAAATGAAACTTTCTCCCTGCCCCTGCAACACAGAGACTCCTCTCTGCTTGGTTTTGTTTGGCCACAGGTGCTTGAGCTGAGATAATTTTTTGAATGATCACTTACAGCCTCAAAAAAGCATTTGACATCTAGCAGAGTAAATTGCCTGAATCGGTCTCTCTTGCGTGTTGCCATTTCTATTACAGATTATTTTTTTCTCCACGTTATAATGGTCTTAAAACTTTCTCTCTTAACAGTTGCACAGGGAAAGAAGTCTTCTTCCTAACTTCTTCCTTCCAGGCTGTTTTAAAACGTGGTAGTCAGCTGAACCCCTCTGCTCCCTGACGGACCTCACATGATTTTTAGGTGCTTGCAATTTATTCTCACACCATCTCTCCAGACACATCTGCTTTTATACGCTGTAAATGTTCTAACTTAAGACACCTGATCTGTAACATGCCGTTTAGTTAAAATTCATATATAATTTATTTACATTTAGATACACTTTGTTTTTATGCACGTAAACTGAGATTCCAAATGGATGTCACTATCAATTTGCTAGGAATTCACACACACTCCTTAGTGCTTATACAGTGGTTTGATTCTATCTTAATACTGGCCCATTTTTATCCTGCATCTCCTAAATAATTCGTGTTTATTGATTATGACTTACAAGTACCACTGGATTTTGACACTAGACTCTTCACTGCCAGCTGCATAAAACAAAATTACTGTTATCTGGAATGCAAGATTCACTTTCTAAATATCTTCCTCTTTTAAAAACTGACCTGAAAGGAACAATTCATTCTTGCCTACCTGTGATCTAATGCACCAGTTTCCCAAAGGATTACACTTTTTTATTTTATATATAGTTGTGGGGAAGGAGGGTAAAGAGGCAAGCCGTTCTTCTTATCAATTTCAATATTTGAAAAACCAATTCTCTCTGCCTTCAAGGCAGCTCACCAGTGAATACCCGCCTCGCCTGACTCCCAAACTGGATTAGCAAATCATGGGAAAGCCTCCTGTTACTCTGCCCACAGCTCTGCACAGGGGATAAGGATGGTGTCCAACTGGTCCAGACCTAAGGTGTAGAAGGGTATTCCCCTGCACAAGTCCTTCTCTGGACACCTTGAGCTACAGGACACAAGTTCAAGTCCTTGTAGCATCTTGTCCCCAACTGAAAGCAAGAAAACAAGTCAACAATATTCCAAATGTGCTTTCAAAGAGGGACATGAAAGTTGCGACTCCAAAGTGAGATATATCTTAGATTATATAGAATCCTAAATATAATATATATCTATGTTTATATGTGTATAAAATCCCAATCCTTAGATGTAGAAGATCCATCTTCCATGCCTTCAACTGCATCAGAATTTCTCTTTTTCCTCAAGGAGCAGTGAAAAAAACCTGAAATATGTTTCGTCCCTAAACTAATTTTCTGGCCAGTCCTAGTCTGTGCTAAATGACTCAAAGCTATATACAGGTTCTACTAAGCTATATTTCATCTCAGATTTGAACAGCTTTATTTAAACTGATCTGAGTAAAACAATAAAAAAATCCCAGACATTTGTTGACATTTATTTTCTAAGCAACATTTCTAAAAAATTATAATTTATCAATAAAATAGGCAGCACTCACAAGCAAATGATGTAATAATAATAGGCAAGTTTGTATAGCATTATGATGTCATACTGTAAAGACAAAGCCCTTGTAATGAACTCGTAATGAGGTATAGTAGAAACCTTTAAAAAAAGACATGAATAACAATACCAATACATGATAAATACCAAGCCACCCATTTTTGTCATCTCTACCTACAGCCCAAAGATGTTTACTGTGAATTATTTTTATGCTACATAGGTTTCATTTAAACAAAGTTTTGAACCCATTCTAGTTGGTAATCTTTTAACTGTAAGCAGAGGCGGTAATTAAGATGCTTAAGCATAAAGCCATGAAATAACATGACACTCATGACATGCATCCAAGCTTTTCTGTAGGCCTCTTTCATGTATTATTTTTATTGTTAGCACCCTGGAAACAGCGACATTTTAAAAATAGGTCAAGTAAGTTTTAACCTTAATAAATAAAAGAATTAACATATTTATAGCATGCCATAATGTTGTTCAGGTGGAGGAGCTGACTCTCACACTCGCTTCAGGGCTGACAGGGGAAAGGGAGGGTATCCCCAGCCCCCAGTGCTGCAGAAGGTTTAGTACCATTTTTGCAGGAGTCACACGGAGAAGCCACATTTTTGCTGTGTTTTGCCCAGGGAACAAAAGCCACACTGTACAAACACTGATTTACCAAGGGACAGAAAGGCAAAATGAGCTTTTGCACCTGCTTGCATCAGACATGGCCAGCCCTGGGAGATGACTGCAACCCAGGGAGGGCAATCACAATGGTGCATGATGACCTGGCCCCAGACTTCATCACAAGATGTTCTGCCAGCAACAACATACCGTGCCTTTACAGGCACTTGTCATTCCCAGCTCTGAAAGCAGAAGGCTGCACTGATTACAGTGGCTGAACTCAGTGCTGCTTAGCCCTGCCCGATTAAGACTCATAGTGAATATTTTCAGACATAGTTTATTTTTAAAAGATTGCTTTTGAAGCACACTGTTAGAAGACACTAAAATACACTATAGGTCTTGGCTTATTTTAAGAGTTTGCTATACTCTGCTCTTCCTTTAACCTCAAAGCATTAGAAGTGCCTTGTTTCCCTGGACAGATTTCTGTATAACTCACCATTTCTGTAACTTCAGATTCATGTATCTACCAAGGCTACTAATTTATTTTTTTTCCCTGAAAGATTTGCATTTAAATAAATTACCACAAAAGAGAGAGCTGAAAAGAGTCTTCCAGAATTCTCTTTCCCTCACACTACCTCTTTCAACTCTCATCTCATCATTGCAGTCATTGTTGACCAAATCTTCCCAGGCAGACAGAGAATATATTGCTGCTGCAAAAAACCACGATGCAGCTTAGGAACAATAACTGCATGTGATTACATGAGTTTACAACATGCACACCATTATGATACTTGTAGCTTTTTATTACTATTATGAAAAAGTCTACAATATTTGCTTAGTCCTTCATTAAAACTAATGTTGAATGTGCTGTTTATTACTTTCATCTTAGTTTGTTTTATGTCTTTTCCTGGAAGATGCTTTAGCAGAAAATGTGAATTTATCTCCTTTAATTTGTTTAAAACTAGCTTCTCTCAGCATAATCTTTTTCTGTCCTCTCCCTGAGCCATAACTACTCTTCACACAAGAGCCTTCTGGTAGCATTCCCACCCCGTTTTGCTACAAATGTCACCAATAAGGACCTGCCATCCTCTGGTGCCAACAGAACAGATCCAGTCCTTCTCTTGGACTGGCTCCAACAAGGGTGAAAATCTGAGCTTTTGCATGTTAGTTCCTGCAAGCAACAAAAAAGAAGGCCCAAGACCTCATCTACCTACCCTTTGTGCAGGTTCTCCCTTTCCCACAGGCACCACTCCAATACCTCAGACACCCCCAGAACATTGAATGAGCTCAAGATCAGAGAAATGGAGACTTTTGCTGCTAGTGGAAATAGCTGCTTGGGACACAAATATTTATGGGGAAAAGCTCTGAATCAGTTTTCCCTTCATCCCCACTCACTAATGCAGAGAAATGGAAGATGAAAATACACTGAAGAATAAAACTATCTATTTATTTTTAAGAAAGCAGCAGCAGTTTCAGGAGTTCAAACTTGCTTCTGAGGGTCTGCAGAAGAGAGCCAACCTCTGCTAAGTGTCCACTAACCTCAGAAAGAACTGAGCTTGTTCTCCTCTCCCTAGCATTTCCAGAACTCCACAAAGAAGCCAACAGAAGCAACCCAAGCTCCTTTCTGCCTCCCCAGGTCATACCTGAGGTAACTTGCACCAGGGCAAAAACAGATGATGAACCTCATGCATGACATTTGGGTGTGATACCTTGTGCTAAGTCACCCTTCTAAAGAGATGGTCTCAAGAGCAGATTTTCCATTTGTAAGGGATATTTTGGCCTTGCCGTTACCATGATGTGATTAGAGTGTCAAGGAGAGCACAGCAATGACTTACAATGCCACAGCTAGAGGGACAGAACAGCTACAAGAACAAGAAACTTCCTTCCTTTGCTGGAGATTTGCTGGTCATTATGCTGGTCTGACTAACATAGCCGCAGGTGCTAAACTGCACTGTAAGAATATTAAATGCTTTTTAGTATTGCTTTTCCATGCTAGAAATTGCAGTAGTTACAGAAAGACATTACCAAACCTCCACAGAGAAGGGCCATCTCCACATAATTCCCTAGAGGGCAACATCAGAAAGTTCAGCAGCTTCGAGACCAACAACACTGCATCAGTTCTGGTGGCAAGTGCTAATGCTGAGAAGTTTTCCCTTTTTAAATTTATTAAAACTAATCTGTACCTTTCTAAACTCAGAGCAATTTCCTGTCCTGAGGAAAAAGCATCTTCTCATTCTAAATCCGCTTTAATGATCATGCCTACACCATTCCACTGAGACTGTTCAGAGGGAAGAGACTAATCTATTTAGCTTCACGGAGGGTTTCTCTCTGACACGTGCTCTCCTAATAGACCATTTATCAGGATGAAGGGTGCTCCCCAGAGAGCGCAGACAGCAGGACAGGCCTAGCCTGAGTGACAGTCTGTCCAGCAGAGATTGACTTTAATGAAGCACAGAATAAACAGGAAGATTAAGAGACTGCAAAAATCAGTGACAAGTTTGGAGTTTACCTGGGCAGCTTACTGTGCAGCACAGATCTGTCACCGAGTTATAAATGTTATATATCTGTTTGGTTGCTAAGGATCACCTATAATACACAGAAATCCTGCATGTGTTCCAAGGCAAAGCATTCCTGTCGATTCTCACTGTTGAGAGAGGGTACCTGCCTGAAACCCAAAACTACTCACAAGTTGTAGCTGGACGTGACTCTGGCAGTTGTGGGCCAGAGCTGGGCCAGATCTAGCACGTTGCTGTGGGCTTCAAGGCTCTGGGATTTCCTAAGTCCTTTTCAGATGACAACCTTTTCTCATCTGTTAGGTTAATCACAGAGATTAACCTAACAGAACCTAACCTCTGTCACAGAAATCTGACAACAGTGTGGATATATTACACGGGATCCATCTTAGCAAAGTTCAGACTGTAGCATCTCCAGTTGACTTGAGTTCCTGTCACCACCCATGCCTGCCAATTATCAACATCTGCCTCAGGGTGAGATCATCTCAGCATCTGTCTCCTCTGACTGTTAATGGAAAAAGATCAACTCAAACACAGACAAGCTGGACAATGACTTTCACTCACAAACATCAGACGTAGCCCTGAGGTGTAGCCAAGTCTCCTTCATTCTGACAAGAGAGACTCTTACTCCAGACACCTTCCCAACACCTTCATAATTATTTCTTTTACTGGGTGTTCGTAGAAGTTGATAAATGGAGGCTGAGACTGAGGCTAAGAATGGAGATAAGTTTTTCACCTAGTGGTAACGAGCTACAAATGTGGAAAGCACTCTTGCTACTACAACACCTCACAGCTAAAAAAGCCTGATTAAAGCATAGGCATCTACTACCAGCAAGTAAGACATGTTAAATCTTCTTGTCTCTGGATGATCTGCTGAATTGAAATACACCGTTTTGGTAAGGCAAAGGCAATCATTATTCTTTCTGCAGATGCCAGTACTGAAGAGAACAGAGAATACTGGCAGGAAACTTGATTCCCAGAAAAGCAAATGGGAGTCTTAGGTCTAGTTTCTGTAGCAGCAGAATTAAGTCAGTATTAACTATTCAAATAGTTTTATTCAGGCAGGACAGACAAACTCTTTATCAAAGCAAAGAGCAGAAGTTCCCAAAGAGAAACACTACAACACACACTCCTGCAGCAAAACATCATCTGTAGTTGAAAAGGGCTCATCATTTTTGTCACGATGTGGCTACATAAAATCAACTTTACAGATACTGTTCTAGATTTCACAGTCCAGCTTATTTCCCTGTAAAATTTCTGCTTGTCTATGACAGTATTCACATACTATATCCAACCCAACAGACAAAGGCTACTGCAATCTATAGATTTTTGTGTTTTTTTTTCTTTAAAGCAGCGTTCATAAGGTTTTTCTTTGAGTATAAGAATTTAAGTTATTGTAAAACACGCAATGCAAAAAGTGTATTTTTTGATGTTTTAGGATCCCAATCTGCCCATGTTGCAATTATAACCTGTCAACAGATGATGGCACCAAAATTCAATCTTGTAGGCAAATACTACTAGGTAACTGGCAGATTGCTTGGGCAAATACATTAAAACAAATGTACTGAAATTTAGCTAATTTAAACAGTATAAAATAGAGACAAATTAAGGAAAGCTGGAACAAGCATTTTAAAATAAACCATCACCTTTCCCCTGTCCCCCCTTCCCTTATTGATGCTTCAGACTTCAATCCTTAACCAATAAACAAAGATTTTGCCTTTTCAAAGTGCGCATAGCAAAATGAGATGCAGAGGCAGAGTGTTACTTCTGAGGGATAGGTGTCACTGGACTGATCATACTTCTCCAGCCTTTCCAAATCGTGCACTGTGTACAGCAGTAAGCATTCTTTTGAAAGCACAGGCCAACTACAGGACCAGGTGCAAAATGATGAATGTGAAGCTCATGAATATATCATCAGCAGGCAGGCTGTACTTCCAAATACATAAATAATTTGGCCATTAGAAGTCACAAACGTACTACCCCTCTGCAGATATTTTCAGGAGTTTCTTATTTCAACCTTTGTCAATTGCTCCAGTTTAAACACCATCAGTTTTGGCTAGCACTTGAAAACCATCTGGTATATAAATATTCATCAATTACTATATGAAAAATATAGTGTCCTCTCACTGCTTCTCAGGTAAACATCAGGTGCAGATTTAAAATAGCAGGAGTGATGTATATGTTTTAATAATTTGTAGCCTGATTAGTAGTAGTTTTTCTAATGCAGATACACCTTAAGGCAGAAAGGAGGAAGGTGTTAAATAATTTAACACAAAGTACAACAAATCAACACTTAAATGGTTAACAATCCGCTGTTCTTTAGTCCTTGCAGAGTTTTAATGGAAGCTATGTTGTTTAATCTATGAAAAGCATTTTCTATTTGCCATGTGTCAGCAGAACCATCATTAAAACTGCAATTTATTACTGGAATGAGCCTCAAAAATATTATGCCCCAAAGTAATGTCCTGGAACCAATGGTCAGGTCAGCATTTTGTTCACAGTATTATACCCTGATATGCCTCAAGCAAGACAAAGAGAACCTTCAATTCTGAAATGGCAAAACCCCAACAATTATACTTGCTAGAATTTTAATTAGTAGGTTGAATTCTACGCTGCAGTGGCTAAAAAATTTCGAAAGGGTAAAACGCACTAATATTTCACAGAAGGTATTTAAAACTAAAAGGTATTCCAAAGTGTAAATATGTAAAACGTTTCTGAATCCAAACACATTCATATGTGGTTAACTGCTGGATTTACTGCATTGAAATCTGAAGGCTTAAAATTGCATCTTCTGTGTTCAGAGACCACTGTGAAAGTAATTTCTATAAGTGGTCCATTTATTCCTTATAGCTCACTCATTTACTGATAGGACTGTCATTTTTTGACAGACAGTAATAAAGGTATTAGTAGCTGGCTCACCCTGCTTTGTACACTTTATATGCCTGTCCTCATTAAAGAATTTCTATGTATTATAACGAGACAACAACATTCTTTATGCTTGACATTGGTAACATCTTTATACTAGTTCTGTGTCTGTTAAAAAAGAGCAAAGATTTTTATTATTAGAAACTATACACTTTCTTTGCTTTTAAGGTACAACAAAGGCCTTGTATGAGATGTCAAAATCTTCCTATTCAAATATGCAAATATAATTTTTACACAATCGAAAATAAAAATATGATTCAAAACACACCTTCATTCTTCATACAAAGCGTGTTGTAGGATTTTTTTTTTTTTTTTTTTTTTTGTTAAGACTGTTCCAAAAGAAATCATCTGCCCTGACTGAGGCCTCTCTCTGGGTATTTTGAGTATTAGACCTTGGTCACTTGCTCAGGAAAGGCCTTGTAAATGAAAATACTGGAATGAAAATAAAGGAAATACTTTGTTTCTAGCCCTCCTGAAAGTCCTGTATAAACTCTGCTTAAGCTGATTTTCACTGAGTGCTTATTTTAGAAAGTTGCTTATTCTCCATATTTCTGACTTTGATTCATTAAAATACTTAATTTCTCCAACCTCCTTCTGCAAACTTTTTACAGGATTTTTTTAACTAGGTAATAAAAAAGTACACCATATTTATACCAAATATAACAAAACTATAAATCTGGGCTGGGCTTCTCCATGCAGCTGTAGAAAAGTGAAAAACAATCAAGGTTGGAGTTAAAAGGCCAAAGTTACTGCTGTTCAAACAGCAGCAGCAGCTCCCTAAGTAGCTAAAATCAAAAGTCAGGGTAGACTAGATTTTGTTCAAATGAAGTATTTTACATTTTTGCATTACTGTTTGTCTTCACAAGACCACTAGACCAATTACAGAATTCCCACAGTCTAACTCCCATCCTTGTCAACAGCTACAAGGACCACAGCTCCATCTAAGTGCTTAAGTATGACTCTATCCCCGAAAGCCACCCGTGACTGATGAGCCAAAAGCCTGCCAGCCTCATGTACAGGCTGTAAAAGCAAATCCCATACTCAGAGAACTCACTCCAGCTGGTCTTTTCTCCAGCTAAGTGGGAAACACTGCTGGTATGGGAAGAGTATTTGCAGAGAGATAGATAACACTGACTCACCTAGATTAAGTTATTCTTTCGCTCCCTGCTCACTAAGGAAGGGAATTAAGTAAGATACATACAAGCCTGACTTCCTACTAGAATTTAATTTGACCAGCACTGCAGCATGCATCTTCTGCAGATTAGATTCTTAATGACTACATCTCAGCTAATCTCATACTTCTAATTCGCGTGCTAGATCTGTTCTGTGATGATCCCTTTTGGGACCACAGTAGAGTATAGCGAGGTGTTGAAAGGAACACAGTTGTGGCAGCAGAAAACTTTGTATGGCTTAAAAGCTGTCTTCGACTGCTCGGCCACACTCTCTCAGCTTTACCAACCACAGTACTCAAGCTGTTTTTGAGTTAATTCAAGTGCAAATGCCAGGCTGGCATCCTGAATTGCCTGCACTGTAGATGAACCAAGGGAGACAAGACTCGTTCAAAAGGAATCTCGATCAGACATCAGGTTAAAACACCCATTAGCACATGATTTGCAGAACAAGGGCCCTGGAAATGAAGAATACCTGAAGCAAAGAATATCTGGGTAACCCCTCCCAGGAAAACATTACCAAAGCCATGATTCCAGGTAATATAAATCAGAAGAGATAAACTGGAAGGGCAGGGAGGGAGTCTAACTGGTAGTAAATCGCCAGAAGTATAAATGGAATGAGTTCTTCTGCTCCTGAAAGATCACTCAGTGATGAGGAGGTAAGGAAGATCTTCAAAAGGCCACACCCTACTGGCCACATCACAAAAATTCTCTTTTATTTTAAAGAAAAGCACTGTATTCATCTTCGGCTAGCTCTATATTCAAAACCAACATCCCATGCTGTGTTCTTCTGGGACAGATGTGTGTGTGCGTACCTGTGCATCTTAGTAATTTATATAAAAGTTAATCCAGTGGTGTGATGAGAAATGCACATTACATTTAAATGAGCACGGGGAATAACAAAGAAAACAGATGAATCCCATTACAGGTGTCTGCCAGGAAGAGAATACGCATGTGAAGCTCCAGTTTGAAAAGTTTAACAGCTGTCAACATTAAAATACCCCAGTGGGAATTGGAAAAGTAAAGCCTTTAACAAATCTTGCAGGTTACTGATGTTTGGCTTGTGCATCCATAGAGAGTTGAAATTAATGGAGCAAGGTTTAAACTCAGCCAATGTGTTTAGGATAATTTTGTGTTCTGGTAAACGTTGCCTTCATCATGCAGAATGAATTTCTGGCTTTTACTATGAGAAATCTAGAAAACATAGTATTTTTAACCTTCTGAATGTTCAGAACAATACATGCAACAAAACAACTAAGAGTACCGTCTCACTCTTAAATGCTGCACAAACAAGTTTTAAATTGTAAGCTATTTGAAGAATCTGTAGAAACTGGCAGCTTGATCTTCACTTGCTTTTAGCTACAGCACTAGAAGGGTGAGCTAGGTTCAATAGTGGAGCACACAACAAAGTTCAATCAACCTAATTTTTCTTAACGACAATAAAACAGAGACCCTCCTTCAGAAACAGATAATTGCCTTAAAGAAATTCTCCTCACTACTATGAAAGCAGCAGTCTTTTTGCTACGATTATTAGAACCAAAACTATGACACCAGCACTAAAGTGGGCTTAAGTCACTCTGAGTGGAGGGGTGTGAGCCTGACAGGCACAATATGCTCCTGCTACAAAGCACGCAAGCACAGGGAAGCCTCGAATAACAGTTTACTACCTCTTACCTCAATAATCCATCTTGTAAATCTAGTCTTCTACCTTTGAAAGAGACATGCAGCTTTGGTTCAACCAAGTTATAAAACTAAGCAAAACATTCTGCACAGAAAGCTTATAAAACACCTCCCATATATCTGTATGTTATCTGTCATAGCCTGTTCCTATGTGTCATGGTTTGGGCCCCATATTATAGGGGCATTATAAGCATAGTATAGTGTAGTATATAGTTGTCTTTCGATTGGCTTAAGGGCTCAGTTATTATTTATCTGTGTTCACATAATTAGCCTTTGCTGAAAGCTTTGGGTGCGCAGGGGCTTTCTTACACTCCCCAACAAGAAGGGCAACGATGTAAAGAATCATGAAGTGTATACCTAGGCCTCATTACCTATATAAAGATATCAAAATTAATAGAAACCCCATAGGCACAGCAGCCTACCACAGTCTTGTCTATTGTCTATATTCATTTTTACTCTTCAACAGATGATAATCCCAGGATAATAAAAATGAGCAGTTCTACGGCTACCCACAGTATCCAGCGTCTTCCCAGTACTACCCTTCAACTGCTATTGCACAAAGAGAAATCAAATACTGGAAAAATAACAAAGCAGAGGATATTAAAAGAAGTAAGAGAAGTCTGTAAGCGATGCAGCTTATTTAGCACACTCTCTACAAGTAGCAGTAACACACAAAACCAATGACGGGCAGAGATGCTTACCCGATGGTCTGTAAACAACATAAATGTGGCTTTCAGGATTCAGAGATGCTTGGATTTTAATGCCATTTTAACTTAACTTCAGTATTTGAATCTTTTTTTAGACATGGTTCCCAAAACTCGTATAAATAGTGGACAATTCAGACTGGGAGCTTCCATCTGCTCTGGTGACTACAAAATAGTTAAAAATAAATAAATAAATCTTCTTTCTAATCACCTAGTAAAACAGGATTTTGATATTTTGCTCTTCTCCCACACATCGATCTATTCGGGTAATTTTACATCAGTAAACCAAATAATTACAGGTTCCTAGAAGACACAACGCTTATTTACAGTTTTGCAAGCCATTACAATACTAACTTAAAAAAAGAAAGTGAGCTCCTTTTATGCTTACTTGTCCTTAAAAGAAAAATTATAGACATAAAACTCAGAATAAAAAAGTAGTATTAAACCAGAAGATGTTACTGTGTTTGTGAGAGAGGGAATAGCAGCTTTAGCTTTCCATGCCAAAGGTGGGAAATTACTCCACTGCTCCAAGAGACACCCTTTTCCTAGAGACTACCTGCTTTCGCAATGCAATCTAAACTAAGGCCAAACCCATTTTTTTAGTTAACTACAAACCAACTGCATTTGGCTCAGCCTGCAGAGAATCCAAAACCATGCCTCCAGGGACTATTAACCCTTTGTTAGTAATTTTTTCCTTTAAATTAATTTATTGCAGACTGAGGGAAGCAGAAAAGAAAGCAGCTGGATTGAAGATTTGAGGTGAACAGGGCACAGCTCTGGTTTCTTAAATGAGTCAAACCTGTGTAGTGGCTGGAGCACTGGGAGCACTCAACTCATCTCGAAGCTGCCTGAAGGTTATGTGAAAACTGGTTACATCTTGCAGCACGAACTCATTTACTGCCAAGGGGAAACCTGCTTAAGTGCAGACTGCAGGGTATGGTTTGCAGTAGACGCTGCTTGGAATACTGCTAGAGAAACAAGGCAGTTATGAGCATACTTGAAAGAGGAAGTACCTGACTGTAATTAGGGAATAAGTGTGCATTAGAGGCTTTTAAAAATTAATTTGGATACCAAATTACATCTCAGTTCTCTGTCCTTAACAAACAACAACAACAAAACAAAAAAAGCTTCTGACCTAAAATAAACTTCTTTAAAACTGAGTAGAGCAGCTATTACTCAGGCTTTATTACCCTGAAAACAGCAGCCAATGAGGTTTTGTTGTACTTGTCCTACAAATATATGACACTATCCTTGCCCCAAAGAGCTTGCACTTTATATGTTATATAGTCAAATTATAGTGCGAGCATAAACCAGAAACCCTCTTACAAGTGGCAAAATTCTGAAAAATCAAGATAATTACAACCCTAGCTCATCCTGATTTGTGAGGCTATTTTTAGAACATTATAGGCTGGCTTGCTCTAAGCTTTTTTATATTTGCATTAAGTCCTCTGTGATTCCTCTTCTGAAATGTGTGCATATGCCGAGTCCATGTGAGATGCTACCACTGGCGCTTGTCATAAGAATTAAATCCCTCTCAAGCTTGTTTACAGCTCAGCACTTGTCATACTGCTCCCCTGAGCTTCATGGCTGGTTGGGTTTTTTTTCCTTTCTCTTTGGCTCTGTGAAAGATTTAATTTCTTTTTTGTTTATGTGTGTACTTACACTTGCAGGTGCAAAAAAGAAAAAAATTGCTGTACCCAGATGTTTTGAAGCTGCAGTAGCATACATACAGCTGAAATTAAGGGGAAAAACTGTAGCAGATAATGTGGTATGAGAAAGTTAGTTTTCTAACGTGTATTTAATAAACCTATCATGTTTCATTGACAAGATGACTCCGGAACTGAATTTTAGGAAGACCAAAATATTTTACAGTTGCTGTCTCTGCTCTTTTACAAAGGTTTATTTTTTAAGTCTGAAGGTGGTCCAATCAGTCCTATTTTCGATTTTGCTAATATCTTCTTGTAGTGGTTACAGACTCAATGATGAGTACAGCTACTGCATACCAACTGTCTTAGCTCATTACTGAATTAGTTGAACCCCAGAGTTTTATCCAGATTTTCACCCATACTTTGAAATACATACTGTATTGCTAAAAAAAAAATAAATTACCCTCTTGCTTCTGAAGTAATACCAGAAATCATTACCTGCATTGCCTGTAGAGATGCTAGTTCTCGTATTTCAAATCACATCTAGTTAAGCATGTCTCCATTTCACAACTGCAGCTGGGGTAAATGAATTGCAAGGTTAACCATCGCATACTCTAACAGTCCCTAAAAGGGTGCAAAGATTAATGAGCTATGGTTTCATAGGCAACTACTGTAGCTATCCATCTACAAACACAGTAATGCCTCATCTTTTCACCTAAACAGCATGTACAGACAGAGCCTTTCCACAATCACTATAAGGGCTGCTCGATTCTTTGTTCAAGCTCAGCACATGCCTTAAGAACCTTTCCTTAGATATGCATGTTCCCAGACAATTAAGTTTATTCACAAAACTACATGCCAGACAAAGCAATTCTATTGTTAACTTTCTTTGATCAACTGTAACACAGAACTTGCTGATTATAGCAATGGTAAAAATACAAGCATTTGACACAGAACCCACACGAATTTTAAAGGCTACTTTTGTGAAACCTAAATGGATTAATCTGCTTTTCTTTTAGCTGTTTTCAGCTTCAGTTAATTCCTCTAGAGCTTCCATTGGGCACTGTGTGGAAAAACCTAATCAGTGGCTTTGTGACATGACCTTAACAATCAGTGTTCTGTGTCATGTTACAATAGGGAAAATCAACTTTTTAAATATATTTCTCTCTCTCTTTATTGGATAGTTTTTCTCTGGATTTCCAGTTATCACCAAACTAACTAGCTAACTAAAAATAATAATATTTCTTCAATGAGGTTCTTTATGTTCCTCATTTTAGAACTGATCCAGCATAGTATTCAAAAGTTAGGGTATTAGAGAGGGACCATGAAACTGGTGAATATTAGATCTATAAATACATAAAACCATTTATCCTTTTGAAATGCTTTGATTTTATATCTCAGCATTACTAACTTTACTATGCACAACTAAAATAAACACTGACAAACTGATGGCAGAGCAGTAAAGACATGTCTGTGTAAAAAAACCACAGGAGAGAAAGACAATTTCCTCTGCTAGGATAACGAACACAATGATAGTTAAACTGAAATGGATTTTACGGCATCCCCAAAATGTGAAGTGTTGCACACACACAAAAAAAAGCAGTACTGACTTAATATGGTCTCCAGCAAGCATAAAGGTTTCCTACTCTGTGCATATTCTTTTCAGCAGATAAAATAAAAGAGACTCTAGTGGATAATATGGGTGAAGTGCAGAAAGCCATTTTCACTTCCCCTGAACTACACACAGCAGTGGAAAGCATTTAGCTCGACAGACAGAAATTGTTACCCAAGTTTGGACTGAGTGAACTTTGTCAATTATTGACAAAGTGTATATTATACTAAAGAATAACTAATTAGCGTACATTATACTAAAGAATAGCAGCTTACAGTCAGGTGAAATGTCTTTGTGCTGTGAAGCAACTGGCAACGGAGAGTTTGGTCAGATGCAGCACAGAACCTTGTATTTCTTGACAGAAACCTCTACTGTCATTAACTTAAAGACTGAAAGCAGAAGCATTGCATTTTGCCTGTACACATCCTATATTCCACTCACAGTAAAGTTCCCATTTGCTGCTGCTGCTTCTTATTGATCTTTTATTGCAATGAGCCATCTTGACAATCCAATGACACTCTTCAGTTGCTGCTTTGTATTTTTCTCTGGAGATTCCGTTCAAGCAGAATTCCTATCATCTTTAGCAACACCTGTAAGGAAGAGAATATGCCAGTTATTGCAGGCAGTTAGAAGTTCAGAGTAGATATATTTTACTCTCTCTAACTGTGGATAAGCAAGAGACTGACCTTGAAAACATATTTTTTTTCATAGTTCCCTTCTCCTGCTCCCCCCAATTTACTTTATGCAGGGTGACACACGAAATGATAAAAGAGATGGTCAAGAAACTCTCATAAAATTGCAAGTGGATTGTAAAATCTCTCAAACAATGCATTTTATGCTGATGGAAAGAACAAACATATTTGTAAGGACTGTGTAAACACATTAAATGATGAATACATTCATATAAAACCCTGATGATGTGAGAAGATACATTTTTATTACTGCCATAATACAAATGGCAATAAGAGGCAATGGCAGATTAAAAGCTTCCAAGACACCACTGCTAAACAGCAGTTTCCTGGTGCAGTTAAATCACTCTGTGAAAGCTCACAGTCCACTTACACACACAACATTTTTTTTTGCTTCAACAGGGAACAAACCTTTTCCCTCAGGGAGCCCTGGTTCCTTAGCTCAAACTCACCTACTTCTATGGAGAGTGGAGATGAAATCACATTTCCCTCCATTGAGTAGCTCACCTAGTCAGAAGCATGCCTGGATTAGCAAGATGATCTAATTCGAGTATAATGGCAATTTTACAACAATCTGTTTAGACAACTTTGTGCTCAAGAGAGTATAAGGATTGTTGCTGAACTCTACCATCTTTTTAACATGATAAAAAAATAACACCCCTTTCATTCTTTATTACTGTGTTCACATTCATCAGGGAAAATAAAACCAAGTAATGTTTTCATTATAGTTGCACATAAACAAGCAGGTGCATGTGTGTACAAAGGAAAATAATGGGAATCCAGTAACAGTCCAGTGTAGTTAAGACTTCTTCTAACTTCCTCTACTGCCACCACTTACCCTCTGTCAAGTTCCTTTTTTCCAAACATTTCCTTTCAAGATGAATTCTTCCTAATTACTCTATAATTTATTTTTAGTCCCTCCATGCCGTCCCAGGTTTATTTAGTAGTAAGTTTTCATACATAAAACATTAAAAAAATTAAAGTGCAGTGCCAAATATCTTCTTGGGTAGCAGGCTAGTTTTCAACTTTCTAAAATCCTACACAATAACATTTGAATATTCAGAACTTATACTCAAAGTGAGTCTTCTGTAACTGTAATAGGGTACCCTTATTGCAATATGCTTCCTTAGATGAACCAAATATGTTGCATTTGCATAGATCTAAAAACATACGTCACATGCATGCGAATTACAGAAGTTGTATTACAACATTTAAACCTTTTCACTGAAGGATGTATAGGTAGCACTAAAAAAAGGCTTCTACCTTCAGTGGCAGCAGTTAATTGAAATATACACAACTAATAACATCTCTGGAGATCCAGCTATAATAAGCAGACAGTTTCCAAAGGAACTGATCCAATAGCTTCATTACTTGCAGCTGTTTGGTATACTGAAAGCCCAGTGTGTTTATTCCTCTTATGGAAATGCTTTCCTCCAACAAAGTAGGAATTTGTCTGCAATTCCCTACAGACTAATCCAAAAGCTGTATTTCTTAGGCTGCGTTTTCCCATTCAGCAGCAACTGAATGGCCTAAACTGGCTGTGCTGTTTTCTGCTGCTGCCAGTGGTGGTTTTTCAGCCTGACCAGCTCAGCTCTGTGTGATTTAGCTCAGTGTGTATCTGCAAAAATTGGCTGAAGACAGACTTAGCAGCTACAGCGGAAAATGGCTGTTTCAATCACTGAAAATGTTCTTACAGAATCAGAGCCTTACAAGTCTTAGTTTAGCATATTTATGAGATAAAAATTGGACTTGTAAAACTCAGCTACCTTCATCTAAATAAAATTGTAATAGCTAAGTAAAAGAAATAATTTATAAAGCAAAATTCGCTTAACTCTATTTGTGGTGGTGTAGTCTGAGGTCATGGTGGTGTAGTTCAAAGAGCGTTGGTGATGCACGTTTGCAAGGGAAAAGAATAACCTTTTTTCCCCTTCAACTCTATCTGTAGCTGTAACAGAAAGATAAACTTTCAGATACACAGCCCTTCTTGGTCTTGTGAAACCAAAGCAACAAACTGCAGAACAGGACAAGATGGGAACAATTATTTTGTATTCTCCTATGTTCATTAATATGCCAATTTGAGAGAAAAGGCAGATTAAACAAGTCAAGAGCACAAGACTATCTAATGGTGAAAACAAGAAGACTTTAAAGCCCTGCAGAATAGAGAAAGAAACCGCTATGAAACAGCCAGGGGTCAACTAGATAATGCCAAAATTCCAACTGCAGTATGCTTTAGTTTTATGCTATATTCAGTTCATTATTGTTAATATCCACTAGAAGTTTTAATTTTAGGTCCCAGGCTCATCTTCTCATAACACTGCTTCTGATATTTAAAGACCATACAAATGTAACATCTGATTTGATATTGACACTACACCCTCACTAGTGTTTTAAATACACTAAGGGAAACAACTCCAAAGGCAAGGGACGAAGCTTTATCTTTCAGTCTACTGAATAAAACTGAGAAGCAGAATTCTGGACATATTGGGTTATAATACATTCCCATCCACAAGAAACTTGCATTACTTTTGCTAGGAAAAACTTTAGTATATATTTACTTGTCATGGTTCTGACCTAATCAGAAAAGACAGATGATGTCCCCTCCTCCCCCCTTTAAGAAAAAGAGAGGAAGAAATTAAAGAGATTCAGGAGTTTAGAAAAAAAACTAAACTACTTTAATGAAAATATAAATAATAATAATAAAAAAGTGTACAGTACATACAAAAATGTATCAAACTCCCAGGATGACAACCATGTCACCAGCAGGCTTCAGGAAAAGTCCCAGACTTGATTCAGTGATCAACAGGAGCTGGATTCCAGATCTGGAGTCAGGAACACCTGGATCGGGATCAAAGGCAGATCAGAACAGGCAAGGTCCTCCTTGGATGTTGGTCATCAAAGAAAGAGAGTTGACCCTTTGATCTCTCAGCTTTTCTACGGAGCATGATACAGATGGGATGGAATACCCCTGTGGGTCAGTTTTCGGTCACCTGTCCTGTCTGTCCCTCCTTGCAGGTGGGACCCCTTTACGCTTTTCCACTTCTGACCCTCCAGTGGGGCAAATAACAAAATTACCTGACCTCAGTTGTTACAGCAAGAAGTATAAGCATGGGCCTCTCAGCATACCATCCCTTGGTATAATCAGGTCTTATCACTGCAAGATGAAACAGTTCTGAACAATGTGCTGTTAATTTCAGAGTTTAGCCAGCCAGAAGAGGCCCAGCCAAGAAATCAAAACTGCAAAGGTTCGTTTTACCTCAACCCAGGACATTACCATATTTTAAACACAGATTGTACTTTCATTTCCTTTTATGTCGTCAAGAGGGCCTTAGGAGAAGCCCAGAGGACAATGGATTTCTTTTATCAAATACAAGTAAGTTTAGGATACTAAAAAAATATGTTCTCCTTTCCTAAGTTCATCTTATTTAAATTGAATCAGTATTAAGTTCCAAGTAGGTCTACAAACAATGGCAGTTCTTTGCATTGAAGTTTCTCTTATTGCAAACTTGAAGAAACTTCACAAGCTATCCTCAAGAAAGGCAAAGTCATTATCAGCCTTAAACATGGAGGATGACATAGCCTGCCTTGATACTTTTCTGCTGTGGTGCTTACTAGTCTGCTGTCTCAAACAAAGGTCACCAAAAAATGACAAGCTATAGTTTAAAGGATATTTATTTTAAACAGTATTACTAAGAAACACTTCAGAACTGAGAGAACTTCATTATTTAGCAGACTAATAAAACACCACTATTCAACGCCAAGTCACATTTTACTATATTAATATAAAACAGCATACATGCCACTTGTTAAGAGCTTCTTTTTGGTTCCATCAAGGAAGACCATACAAGCACACTTCAGGATAACTGGCCTTTCTATGGTATCAAGAGAGCATCCAGCATATGTTACCTGGGAAAGAAAACAGAGTGGAAAGTCACACAAATAGAAGAAAAGCTTCCCTAGCATAAACGTGTTGCCTTAGGCTCCTTTTGGGAATTCTGATCTGATACAGGTATCTGAAGCTCTTTGCTATCTTCCAGAGCCATTAAAGTTACATGTGCCCTACTGCTCTTATTCCTCAAGCTGCAATTTTAGGAGTCAGTAAAAAAGCTTCACTTTATTAGATAAAGCACATTGACCAACCTGTCCTGCATGTTGCACACCATTCATGATTAAAAATCTGAACTTACTTTTGCTTCTTCTCTGTAGAGGTATCTTTTGCTTTCCATCAACAACTCCTAAGTTGATTATATACAAACGTCAAGAGGAGATGTTCCAAGATACAAAGGATTGTAACAGCGAAAAAAACAAACCATTTAAGTGACTTCTAACAAATACTCTGCACTTCACTAAATACCCTGGGAAAATTGTACCCCGTGCCATCAACTTGCTAGCTCAGAGAGGAATTGAAGTCTTTCCATAAAGATTAAGTAAAAAGACACAAATCTCATCTGAATTCAGCTGAAAACCTGATAAACTGATACACCCAGAAAACACCCAGGTAATTCTAATATATACAGTTTAGAACTATTAAGTATCCATGTTCCACTTCTACAGCCTTAGAAGAAATGAAAGAATATCAATCTGTTGCTAGAACACACAACAGGGTCAGAATGAAAAAGTTACAAGAGGCTGTAAGAAACAGATCCACAGGCTACTTCCCTTTAGTCACAAGAATTAATTCTTAGTTTTACTAGTTATGAACAAAACCTATGTAGGTTACATTTTCAAGGCCACCACGTTATCACAGTATGAGACAACTTTCTTTAGAAAAATACTGCTATATGCTACAGCATTCACTGCAAGTTTTGGAAAAAACAGCTCTTTTTTATTAAATGGCTAACATTAAGAATTTAGTGAAAATATGCTATTAATGTAAATAAACTTTTTTTTTTTTTCCATAAGGAATTTGTTTAGTAATGCTACTTAAAAAATGCTACAATGCTTAAAGAACGGAGAGCTGGTTGCTAACAAGCTAACACTTTTTGATGCTGAAATTAATCTTATTTTAAATTGTCTGATACAGGCCATATATGTAATTTAAGCATTTAATTTGCTTAATGTGAAGCTAAATTTACCCAAATTTAAATGTAGATATACATACAACATCACCATTATCCTTATGGTTGTCACAAAAATCTCAGTCTCTCTGAAATAATGGTTTGAACAGTAAGAAAACCTCAACAAAACCAGGACATTTTTATATAAATCAACACATTAGCTTTATAGCACCTTGCAGCCTTAACAACTACACTCATCTCCTTCAAAACAAACTGTTTCACAGCTAAACATTTTCCACAATTTATTTTGTTTTTAAATCTGCTGCAATACAGGAAACATCAACTTAACATGGTTACTCTGGGTTAATGAAATGGCTGAATACAAAATTTTAATTAAGTGTGTTAGAGCTAGAACAGTGATCCAAAACTCAAGGGAACATCGCAAAGAACTTTCTGCATACTGTCTGTAAACTAATATGAAACACCAGTCAACGTGCTTTCCCTTTTAGCACTGAATTAATGGGGAAGAATTAAAAGAGGCAAAATTATGCATAAAAACGTAATGTTCAAGGAGACAACATGCTGGGTGTCATCTAAGAACTGTCCTTTTAAGCCATGTTAAAACTGGAGTAAGGCTTTATTAAAAGCAAAAATCATTCAAGCAATCATAAAACATCCTTACCAATGTGGTTTTTTTTTTTTTTTTTTTTTTTTTTATTAGAGGCATAAAAGCATGTATCAAAAAATACAGGATGCAACTAGGTAAAATAAGCTCACAAGCCTCAAAAAAACCCAAACACTAATGAAAATGAAGAATGAAACAATCAGGTATAAAATTTCTCCTACACAAATATTTCTAAACAGTCTCTACAGTCTCTTTCTCTGACAGCCTATAACCACAGTCATTGGTAGAATGTTAGTATATCCTACAGCCCTCCCAAAATAATTGCTTTTTACATGCCAGCATATAAATAGCAATGCTTAAAGTCTGCAGAAAAGCTGTGAGATCTTTTATTTAAGGTTTTGCAGAACATCAAGTGTTAGTCAAGAATTTTTACCCTGACCTTCAGTTTCTAATGCCTTCTGGCAGTAAAGCACCACAGAACGTGATGTAACACCCATTTCCCATGTGTCTCTCTCTCTCCCCATTTCCATTAAAAGTGAAGTGGACATAGTTCTGTTATAGAAATTTTCTTGTTTAAAATACATCACCCAACACATACAACTCAACGTGCTATGATTTGATTCAATTCCCTCCAGGGTTTACTCATCCTTTCTGCTAAATCAAAACTGAACCACAGGTAAATCAAAGTTTCTTTCCCAAAGTGTACAACGCACACAGAGACACCAACTGTATTTAAGGAAGCTCCAAGTGACTGAACACTCACTGACCATAAGCTAATAATGACTAGTTTGGCACAAAATGCAAGTAATGAAGATAGCATATGGGTGGTATGTGATTTGATTAAAAATAGGTGTTATATGAACAATCTGAAATAATTATTTGAGTAAATATGGCAACTCTCTTGAGATAAGGGGAAATGGTGATTCTAGTATGGATACCAAGACTTAACTTTCAGTTACTGCTTTTTGGTAAGGCAATGATAACTTGAGGTAAAATGTCTTCCTAAGTACAAAAAAAAAAAAAAAAAAGGTGGCACAGAATAAAAACTCCTGGCGGCTGGATAAAAAAAAAAAAAAAGACTTCCGAATGACTCAGAAACAAACAGACAAACAAACCTGAAATACGTGCAGCTAAGCTCAAATAATTCCACATGCATTCAATGTAACTTGATCTTCTGGAGTGACTTTAACAGTCAAGAGTCCCACTTTAACTGATCTCTAGGAAATCTCCCAAGTAACATGATTGATCTTCATAATTATGCAGTCTCCTACAGTGTTTAGTCAGTAAATGAATCACTTCCTGTAGCAAAAATTGTAATGAATGATAATACACCTTACTTGCCCATTTCAAGCCGACAGTCTTGATAGAACAATCTAATTATCTCACACCTCTTCCTCTGGAAGGGCTACTACATATTTGTGTGGTTTATACCTAACATCACCTTTTGTATAGGAATTCTCTACATGGTTTGAAATAAGCAATGATTTACAAATTATCTGAGAATGTATATATGAATCTGCCAAACACGCAGATTTTTCAATCTCAGTTTTATTTTCCAACTTTTCTCAACAGCATTTGGACAAATCCTTCCAAATTCTTATCATTAAACTGGTAAATGCTTTTTTAAAAAATAATTACATAATAAAAAGCAAATGTTAGGAATTTACAATCAAGCATTATACAACTGGTTGAACTTAATCTTTTCCAATACCACATACCATGGCGTTATTCAAAATGTATCATTTTCATGGAAGATCAATCAGATTTAAAATACTATAAAGATTTAAAAACAGATGCATTCAGGAACTCCTTCAGAAACATACACATCAAGTTCCAAGGCTGATTAAGTCCTTTAAACTGTCCTCATTGTGATGCTGTATTTTGTAATCTTCCACATGTACATGCATGAAGACATCAGTCTGGTTAATCATAGTGTGAGGTAACAGTTTCACTAAAATCTTTCAAGAACAAAAGAATACTGCAATTTATTGCTGTTTCATGTGTCTTGTTATTTGAAGTTCCTAAAGTGGTAGATCTTGAAGAGCCGTGACTATGTAAACTGTTCCACTTTTCTTTCTAAAAGTCTTCTAAACCTGCGTGGATGAAAATCAAGATGCAATTCAAACTTTAAGTCATATAACTCTTTAGAGTTTGAAGCAATTTTTGAGTTGTTGAGATTGATGTAGCTTATTTAGAGGCTCCAACAATAAGCTGGATGGTTTCTAAATTTTAATACTGTTGCTGATTAGATTTATTTAGCAGCTGAACCCAGTAAACCTAGGAGGATAGAGCAAACTTAAATTGCATGCTGATGGCCCAGAAAAATAACTGTATAGGATCTGCAGAAGTTAGTACATCCCACCACAATATACAGCTACAAAAATATGTTTATGCATTGGCAGTTGCTCATTTAATGCTAGGGGGAAAAAAAAAAAAAAAGCGCACACACCCCAAACCCC
>VZRU01011231.1:34860-87695 GCA_013398155.1 Pedionomus torquatus
AAAAAAAAAAAAAAAAAAAAACAAACGTGGGAAGACTATGTCCAAAGTTTCAAGCTGAGCATAAAATTATGCACAAAGACAAAATTTTGTTGCAAATATTTACTCAAAAAGTAATAATTTACAGCAGTGCTTTAACAGCTGTTCAAAACATGTAACATTCATTAGAAACAAAACTGTAAGTCAAAAGCACATTCTGAATGTTTCAAATGGAGCAATGAAGTCGTAAGAGCAAGCTACCATTAATCATATGCATTCCTACATCTAGCTGCTAACTAGAAGACAAAAAAAACCCCAAAAAACAAACAAACAAAAAAAAAACAGAAACCAAACCAAAACTAGCAGCCATCTTTCTGTGCACAATTTAGACTACAAAAAGTCCTGAAATTGAACTGTACAATTCTACTTTTATGCTTGTGTCCTTTTTGTAACAGTTAGCCGGTAGCAGCTGCAAAATGGCAAAATGCACACCAGTCGGTGTTTCCAGTTTGGGGGCTTCCTTCTTTTTGCCTAAAACAGATTTTACATTAAACCATACTTTGGTGTAACTTACAGACCATTCCTATGGGTCTACAGCTAAGAATAATTAAAACAATGGTAAAAGCCTAACAGCTACAGTACTTTTAGCAGTAGTTTCTACTTTATACAATTATGTTTGGTATCTCTGCACAGCCTGCACACTGAAAACCCCACAAATATATATTTTTATTGTAATAATTCCACTTTCACTGAAAGTTTATTAAGGTAAGCTTGCAGCCTGGCAGGATTACACCTGTACAGAGGTGCATAGATTCGTATCATTCTGTTTACATGCTTTTAAAGACAGGAATGTGACGCCAAATCCAAAGAGTTGTTTACCCAGATTAACAGCAGACCAATAACCATCATTGTAAGTGTGCTCCATTTCAGCATCAGAAGTGAATTCATACTGAATTCCACTGTTAAATGATATTCACACTGAAGGATTTAAAAAAATATTTTCTTGGCAAACAAATCATTTTTTCCTGGGCTAGTTAACTATAAAAATTAGAATTTATTCATCCTTTCGAATGTCAATCTAATAAGATATATCACATCCAAGAGACAGGAAGATATATTTGAACTTGTTACCTTCTGTAAATTTAGTTCATTCCATTGTATATACACATACATGCTATCTTCAGATGCAAAATTTCCCTTTACCATCCCTTTCTATCCCCCTTTCCTCATCCAACCCCCTCAAGCTCTTATATTTTTAATAATTAGCATGAATGAGCACACTCATCAGGAATGGTCCATGGTGTTCTTACCATTGTTCATAAGAAACAATAAAATTAACATAATTTCAGCTTGCTTCATTTTCATCTGTCTTGTTTACAGTTGTTTCCATTCTGCTGGGACTGCTTTCTTTAGAAGTCTCATCTGTTTGTTCAGAGAGTTGTCCAGCTTTCTTTGACGAAGGTGCAACATTACCTTTTTGAAGAATTTCAGTAGCTTCATGCTCTAGTACCTCTGATGGAGTCAAAGGCTCCAAATGAATACTGCCTTGTTCACTAATGTCTGAACTAACGGATTCAGGTTCATCTCTTTTTCTCAAGAACTGCTCAAAACTAACATCTTCACCCAGTGTTAGTTTTAAGTCCCTTGCGTTCATTGCAGAAAGTGTAGTTTCATCCAAGCTATGTACTTGAGTCTGCTCATTCAAGATAACGTTATCTGAGCTTTGGCAATTTTTCAACTCACTTTCATCATTAATACATTTTTGTTTCTCATCTACCAATTGTTTGTTATTATCAGAATTATAACATGCTCCTTTGTCATGCAAAGAATTCTTTGAGCTGCTGTCAGGGAGTTCCAAACTAGGAACATTTTCTGTAGTTGACAATGATGAGTTTTCTTCACTCGTTTCAATTGATCCAACTTTTTTAGTTTTATTTTTACTGTATTCTTTTGTTTTGTCTGAAGTTTGCTCTTGTTTGCTGAAAAAAAAAAAAACCAAAGCATGTTATTTTTATAACAAATGAAATAAAGCAACACATGGCTGTACTCAGCAAAGTGACATTCAGAAAGGGGTATTATAAAAATTGCCTATATGGTATTTCTCACAAATTTTCATAGTGAGATGATCTGAATTTAATTAACAGCTGCATTCTTCTTACCTATTTACAAACTCAGCTTTGTATTTAGCATTCAATTAGTACTCTCAAGTTCTTGCATTTCATCTCCAGAATGGAAGGTTAAGTTGTCCCTTTGTGCGACACATGGAATTTGCCAAAATATAACATTAAGTTCCTCTACCTGCACAGCCACTGACACAAATACAGATACAACTACTTGGAAACTCATTGAGTTTGTGCAAGAAAGAGAAGCCAGTTGGTAGCTTTACACTGTTAAACTGACTCTGCAAAACTAACGAGAGGAAAGCAAGAAAAAAGCTAACAGTTGGAAATTGAAATTAACTGAAATCTAAAATTTAGTTATGCAACTACAAATTTGGATTCACTGAAAAAGTGAATCTGTGAAGCAGCATTTTCAGTCACTTTTCTGAGTAAAACTGTATGTGTGTAAGTAGGAAACACAGATCAGTACTGAATTATGCAAGTAAAAATGAGAATCTTGCTGTATAATAAAATCTAAACCACAGTGTATGAACTTTGTAGGCAGAGCGGTTGTTTAACCCTTGTATTGTTTAAATAAAACCACATACATATGGTGCTTCAGAGTGATGAGGACAAAAAACACCACACCATAATCAGAATGCTCCAAAGAAAGACTGAACTGTGTACTTCTGTGTCCATCCATACCCACAAAAATACAAAATAGTCTGGTCATATTGCTATAGGCAATTTGCTCTTGTTTTTGTATTCCAACAGTCAAAATTCTAAATAGCAGTTTCTATTACTTCTCTTCATTTCTTATAGCAACATTAGCTTCCCCAACCTTTCAATGATGAAGCTCAAGATTTAAATTTGTTAAAAGTTTAATATAATTGCTAACTTACTGAAAATTTTTCAGAATGAGAAGTAACTCAAATTATCTAAAATGATGATGGTGACAGACAAAATAACGCAGGGGAGGAAGATGGAAGAACAACAGTTGGTCTGATTTCTGATATAAGTTCTATAGAGGAAGTGAAATTAGGAGCAAATAAGTCTCCCAAATTAACATCACACTTTAAAACAAATTGTAAATAGTCTCCTAACAGTGACATTCAGACAAAAGATTTGAGAGATATAATATCACTGAGTATCTCATTAATCAAAATGAATTTGTACTTTATTATTTATTCAAATAGTTTTTAAAATGTTTTGAAATGTTGTTTTTTTTTTTGTAAAACCACTTTCAACATTACCTAAGCAAGAGACAGGTCAAGGACTCATAAAAGGAATAACTGATTTCCTGATACTATGTTTTTATAATATATTGTGAAGCTGAACATCTAGACACATTGACTGGTCCAGGAATTTAGGACAATTCACGTGATTTGCCTATATGCTAAATGATACTGAGTTCTACAGAAAATGGTTGTTCTGGAAGAGGTGCTACATACAACAAACATTAAGAAATCTGTTTTCTAGTTTTACTTTCACTTAAACTAATCTACAAATACTCCACTTCTTACTTAAAATTTAAATTGGAGAAATATTTTGAGTAGGGATAAGAGACTGCTGAGAAATTCTTGAGTGGTGAAATCTTATTGACCACTGAGACAGTGATAAGAATCTTTTCATCCTGTTACACTGATTTTTCATTCATAAGAAATAAACTCAAGAGATAGGCCAACCTCTTTACCAAGTTACAACCTGTATTTGCTACTTGAGTCAAAGAGTGGGTTTTTTTCATTTATTGGACTATCTAAATCAGTAAATGGCATTCTCAAATTACATAAACACATTTTCCATCCAAGTTCTCATCCTCTCTCTCAAACTTCTAGGAAAAAAAAAGGGAAAATAGGTAATATTTGAAGGAAGTTCCAGCACAAAAGCCAACACTCAGAACCAGCCATCAGCTATGGATGACGTTATTGGTCCTGGCGTAACTGTTCCTAATTACCTCATCTACTCCAGAGAAACACTTAAGCTAAACAGAGCTGCATAAATGCTAGTAAATATTCAGAATTGTTTTCATATGAAAATCCAGTCATCTCTTTATTAAACAGTGTATAACCATGACCTTTAGCTACTACTTTTCAACAAGCAGTTTGAGGGTGAGGTATAGTTGTAGAGTTAACAAGCACAGTATTATGTTTATGTGGGACGTACTGAATGTAGATATGCAAAAACAAAAACAAAATGTTTGGTTTAAACAGAGGGATGACATGCCTCATTAGCACCCACAGAGCAGTGCACACAGAGCAGTGTTTCCACGCTGGAAAACCCAGATGGATTACATGTATTTATACACACACTCCCAAGATTCACCCCAAGAAACTTTTCCAAGGACAAATCTGCCCTTAACGTATCAGAGGAATCCATGACAATCTCCCCTCACCTCCTAGTAACCAAAATTCCAGCTTCATTCAAACCCAGCCTCTCATTCTCACCGTTTTTGGGAAAACATAGGAAGGGAAAGAGAGGAAGTGGGGAAGAAGAGAAGAAAAATCTCTATAAATTCATTTCTCATGCAAAAACATGCTGTTTCTCATCAGTATACCTTCCTGTGAATCATTTATAGAAAACAAGAATATATAAAAAAATTGAACAAGTTTTTGAACAACAATCACCATCACAAAAACAATTATCCACAAAGAACTGTGATCACTAAGCACATCAGTAAGTTAATTTAGATAGAACAGATCTCCCATTAATTTACCTCTGCTGAGAACTGCAGATGAATAAACAAAACCTAGCAATTGTGATGCACTAAAGTCCTGCAATAAAAATTAAAATCATACAGGATTTAAAGAATTCATTCTGTTAGTAAGTCAGGAACTGAAAAAGAATAGCCTCCCATCCAGTATTAGGACTAAAATCTACTCTTACTACTCTATGTGCAAACAGTACTAGTCATAGTGTAAGAAAAGTAAAAGTTCAGTCATAAAAAAGACTGGAAAAATAGAGAATGATAATAACTGTATGGATAATAACGGAAAGGAAGACTTCAGTGAACAGTTAGAATGCAAAATCCGCTTTGTTTCATGAAAACAATGAACCCATTTTCCGAAGCATGACACAAACCATGGCTAGACTCTCAAATAAGGGCTTATACAAATGAACTAGCTGCTGTATCATATGAAGTCAGGTTTTAGACTATTTCAAGGGGGTAACATAAGATATAATTTTGAATCCAAGAGATGAGCCTACTCAGTGCAAATACACACCTATCCCAACCTACAGAAACCTAGAAGTTCAAGGGATTTGGTTTTTCTTTTTCTCACCACACAGGAAAAGATAAGATTTGGGTGCCAAGTGATGCTGAGGGATGCTTTTTGCTTTAAAATCCTAGTAACCTAAATTTTCTTGCTGCTGTTTGCTAGACATATTATGGGGTGAAATTACCCCATGGTTTTGAGGCATATTCTTTGATTGTACCCACACTGATCTGGTTTACAAAACAGTTCTGGGGCATGCAAACTAGATTTTTTTTGAGGAAAATGAACTGGAAGTGCTGATCCACAAGTGCTCCAACTCCTCAAGGAGCTGGATCCTCAAGAGTCCAAACCAACAACAGACGTTCTGCACAGCTCTGATGATGTGCCCAGTACTGACACTCTATCCAGGGAACACAAATCTGGTCTAAAATAACACCTCCCAAACACAGTGTACTGAAGATACCAGATTTGCAGAAAGTTCGACTCATTTCACCTGCTGATTTGCTCTTGCAGCCCTAATTACTTGCTACTATCAACATAACTACTTTGGCTTATGAACAGAAAAGTGTTTGAGGACTGAGAGTATCTGGTTCTAGAGCTACAATACTCCAGATGTCTGTCTTAAAGCCCATAAAGTAGTTTTAACGGAAAATACAGAACAGATTTACGTATTATGTACTTTTTTCTACTTAAACACAAGGATAGGAGAAATTACTATATCATATTCCATTAGAATTACAGTGATTGTTTACTAAATTGTACCTTAAAGACAGATACCTAATACTTGAACCATTACTATTTTAAATGAAAATAAGATTTCAATTTATTTGGCCCATGCTGCATATAACTAGAACAAGGAGAGATAAAGCAGAATATTTTTGAAGAAGTAACCTACAGAGAGACTCTGACAATAGTTTGTTTGCTTTTTTTTTTTTCCCGAGGCACTATAATTGCATATATAACACAGAGTCACAATGATGTTTTGACTAAGCTTTTAAAGGTTACATTTACACTAACAATTGTGAAAGACTATCTGGAATAAGATAGTTCAGGCTGGGAGAACTAGACTAATAATTTAGATAAATTATTTGAAGTCTGCGTACAATATGTGCCAGAAGAAATGTATAAGATTTCAATTGTTTCCCTAGATTGACACCAAAAATTCTACCATTTTGCATACTTTTTTAAGAGTAGAGCTATAACTGATAGTTACTTGGCAATCTCGCATATTTACTCTACTAAGAATTCAGTTGAGTAAGCCTTCCACAAATGACATACATTTTTAAAGACCTCAATTAATATAGAATAATTAACATTTTATACTGTGTTTAAAAATTGTTGCCCAATTGGCCCAGTAATACTGGCACATCCTAGGCAATATTAAAAAAAAAGCTCTTCTTTTAACAATCTGTACAATTTATTTGATGTCTCATGAATTCTGACTAATTTGCAGTTCATGCTTTACTGAAAATGTGTTTTGACTTTGGAATCTAAATTCTACATATCTTGTTGAGTAAGTACATAATGAATGCCATTCAATATTTTCTATCATAGAAAATCCACATTATGTAAATACTAATTAAATAATTTTGTCCAATTATCAGAGAAATAACACAGCATGTGTTATTTTGTGTACCTGATTTCAAGGTGCAGCTGATCATTGTACTTATCTTTCAAAAGTTGGAGTTTGTTTTTCCTTCAGATATACTAGGTCTTGGAATTTTATGTAATAATTAATGATACTTCTTTTATTTTACATTCGTGAGCAACTGATTACAATATAAAGTTGTAGAAACATTCCCATAAATCTGCTATGTAGCAGAGAGTGAGCATGGATCTTAATATAGATGCCTGCCAAGTCTTCCAAGTTAAAAAAACAAATAAAACCAGAAACAAAGCAAAAGTTTAAAGCAACTCTTGTAGCATTTTTCATATACATAATTTCAGTTACCCCTTATTGAATAGGACACAAACTAAGTCCATGCAGCTTTTTATTTGGAGGAAAAAAAAAATAATCTGAACTTAATTTGTGTTTTGCTAGGGGGGAAAAAAAAAGCAATAAGAGTAAAGGAAAAGAAAAAAAGCCAAAGTTGACCCAAAGATATTTTTAAGCATTAAACAGTGTTTTAACCCTGCAGAAGCTATTATATTAAATGTAAATATAAGGAAGATTGCTAACAAAATATACCTTCCCCAGAGAAATAACTCCTTAATTCTAAAAAAAATTAACAAAAGGCAATTTTTTTACACTCCTTTTTAAAGCAGTGGCAAAAAGAATGACTGAAAAGTGCAATTTGGCAAGAGCCTTACAAGTCTTTTGAAAGCATCTCCTATGCTACAGGGCATCTTGCCCATATAAACTTATTTTCTTGTAGGAAATTAAGAAATTAAAATTTTTCCTGTTTGAATACAACTATAAGTTAATTTTTATTTTGAAACAGAAAAGGTAACTCGCTGCAGATTCAAACATTTAAAATTATTATTTGTATCACAACCTCTTAAATATTTAAAACAGTACAAACAATGTTATATACTATTAGCATGGTATTTTTTTTTTCCTCAGAGGTAGCATATTTTCTTTCAACAAGGTGAAATTATGCAGCAAGTATTTCAAAATTGTATGGTAAACTTAAGCTTATTCTATCTTCTAAAACACCTTTTGCTATACTTCTATCATACTTGGTTGTATTTCTATCACACAAAACCCATACATATATGACCTATGCTAAAAAACACTTCCTGACTTAAAATTACTGCACTTTACTTCCTACTAGAGAAACTCCTTCTCCTCTACCCTGGCTGACCATATTCCCCTCTAGGAACTACCAGGAAGGGATGATTTCCAAACTTGTTTCTCCAAGTTTTAAATGCTATGTTGTTAAGCAAGCTGTTTCATCAATTTATATTTTTGGTTCTTCAGCACGCTAGGGGTCTGTCCTTTGACAGCTGTGTTTCAACAAACAGCCCAAATGTCATATATCTGGCTGCAGTAAAATAACTGGCACTTCACAGCACCTTGGAAAAAACAATTAGAGGTTCCACACGGCCCAGACCACACTGAACAGTAGCTCACTCTTCTGAAATGTCCTTGTTCAGATGTTCTGTAAGCTCAGACAGCTACCACCAAAGTACCCTATTCTGTCTGTATTCTCCATCTTTTCTAACTGTAAGGGCTAGGGAGTTCGAGTCAGTTATTTTTTTGGGGTGGTGGTGCATTTTTTGTTTTATTTTCAAATGAAAGCAAATATTATGTTCCACATCCTCCATAATGCTAAAACACAATACGGAACAGAAAAAAAAAAAGACAAAAAAAACCCCACTAAAACACATCTGAAGTGGTAATGGAGTCTATGGAAAGGAAACATGTTACTGTATGCATTTGAGAATCTTGCTTAATGCTGCTGAATGAAGATGAACAGTCTTCTAACATTTCTTCAAAATCATTGTTTCTTTTAAAAAAAAACTTGTCTAACCCCTTTGTGTTTTGGAAAGCAGGCAAGCAGTTTTACAAGAAAAATCTTTTTTTAAGTCTGAGGACTTCTTCCAGTCTGACCGGTTTAGATTTCTGTAACATTGCCTTTTTGGAAGGGCAATGGAAAGACAACTTCGTACAGAAAACAACTCTGTAAAATCAGAATCCAAAGATGATATTTTTGAAAAAAGGCAAGAAGACGTACTGTGTATCATCTACCTCATAAGCAGAGAGCGATGGAAAAATTGTATGGATGCCTCAAAATAATAAATAAATTAAGAAGTCAAGCCTTTCCAAACTCCTCTTCTTTGAAGTACAAATTAAAAAATAACAACCCACAAAACCTCAAAAAGTTACAGTTCAGAGTCAGTATTTACCTCAGTGTACATTTCAAATCAATTTCTGTGTTGCCTGAAGATGAAGATACATAAGGCAACTAAACCATTCTTTCACTGGAGCCTAGCATATGAATAAATCAGAATGGACTGACTGAAAACTGGAAATCTCTGGGTGTGGCAGACATACTCAAGGTGTCCCTCCAACACTGCCATATCTTTTTGTAGTAAAACACAGAAAGCTAGACTTTCGCACTACGCATATCTTCTGAAAACCATGACCCAGCAATATATGTATAGTTAAAAAAGAACTGATCTTCAAACAAGTTATGAAGTTCAGAGATATTGTTAGACTCTGTGGAGAAAAGAAAGAACATTACCTCCAACTTAGCTTCTCTCTCTCTAATGGAGATTTCGGTCTTTAACCTAGTGGATAATGAATTAAGATTCAATGTGTTTCAAAAATACTGTATAGTTAAAATAGAGGTAAGGATGAAGATACTTACAGCAAGAAAGCAACCATATCTCACCTCATGAAAACCAGGAATCAACAGTCTTAAAATGCTTAGCAATACTTTATTCTAGCACTTATTGCTATTCTACATAAGGAATAATCTCTTCATCATAAAGGCCTTTCAAACTATGACTTAAATATTTAAGACCTGAAATGATAAATTTGCTGATGAGCACTTTTTAAAAGTGCATAAAGCTACACTATGACACAACAAAAACATTTCATAAAACAAGCTCAGTTTTCTTTCAATTATCTACCATAACCCAAATACCCAGAACATGGCTGTGGTTTACTTTAGGGCAACTGTAAAATATTGTCGCTGACCTCTAACCACTCTTTGGAGGAGATACTTCCCTCAAAATACCTTCACTGCACAGTCTATACCTTAGATGAGCTATAAATTATTTAAATTTATTGACTTTTAAAACCACATTAATTAAACAGCTTATCACAACATCACTAAGATTGATTTTCTGTGTTTATATAGGAAAATGCTACTGCAGAGATAGCAAGAAGTACGTCTCCTACAAAACCTTGTTAAGTCATCAGTTCTAATATAAAATCTACCCTTTCAAAGGTTTCCTATAAAAAAGAAAAACTGAACAAATCCCCCAAAATTGCTTATGCCTGTATCTTCTTTGTTGATGTTGCATTAAAGGCAAATTTAATCTGCTGAATATGATGCTGTCTCTGTTATATTTAAAGAACGTTATTAATCACATATTAAATGATTCACAAACTCAGCAAGTCTTAAAGTTGTTTGTCACATTTTTTGTGCCTTGCAGACAGCCATTATCAACTTAAATTTTATGAAAAATTTACACTAGTATTAGATTGATATCTACCATATGTATTTTCCTCATTAATCCCAGAAGCAGTGCTAAAACTAGACCTTTTAAATAATTTTAGCAGATACTTACAGCACACCATAAAGACTTTCTAATGCTAACTTGGACTGTAGTATAAACAACTATTTGTAACTATTTTATTTATTACATCTTTATTTGCAATGGAAGATTGCAAAAATAACTACAAAAAAAGAATCATAAAATAGCTTTGCTATGATAGTTCTGTAACAATGCTCATCTAATTAACAGCAAGAAAGATGACCAAGGTAAATCAAACAACAAACAACAACACATTTTCTGGGTCAGGGATTTGAAAAACTCTTAAGCACTTAATCATGAGTAGCAACACCGATAAGAGATAATGCAACACTGAATATTTAGCTTAGCTTCACTGCTTGAATGATTTCTAAGCAAGAACTTAAACAAATGTGTTGGAAATAGTAATCTGTCTAAAGCCAGTCCCTCTTCAAAGAGCAGAACAATTTAGACACAAATAAACCAGATATTGTATATCCAAGGACAAAACATACTATTCTTCCTGTCTGAATAAACATGTTGCCACTAAAATAAATGGGTATAAATTGGATCCAATATCTATAGATTGTCTTAAATACATTATAAACATTATTTTACATCATCAAATTCTAATACGATTTCTGTGGTCATGTTTTATAGCTTATTAAAAAAAAGATTCAAACTGGCTAGTTTACACTGTTTTGGATGTGAATAGGGTTTATAATATTTTTGATAACCGCATCTTTGACAACGTAGCTTACCTTAGCCTCCTGGTGTATATCCTCAATATTAATTCTGTTTAGGAATAGGTTTTAGAAAGCAGTTCCTTTTAACTGGTAATTAGCCCAAGTTTCCTAAGTAGATACTAAACCATAGAAGTTGTGATGTTCCCAGCACACTTAAAAGAGATCTTAAATCTCATAGTTCTCAAACAGCAACAAAGGCAGTACACTTTCCTACATCTGTGGAACTACAGTGCTTCTGGAAAAAACATTATGAAAATAAAGCAAAGATAATGACCATCTCCAGTAAGTACAACATGCTGGTCCACAATTTCAAATAATTCTGAGATCTCTCTAGAACTCTCCAAAGATTCTTTACATAAAAATAGAATTATAGTTAAGAACAATGAAAAAAACACGCCTTAATAGTCAATTCCTTGTGGGGGAGGGGGGTAGTGGGAAGGGGGAAGGCCCCATAATATCCCCATAATGTATTAGCTGAGCATACAACTTCAGCTTGATTGAGACACTCAATAGAACGGATTGGTCATAATCCCAAAGAGACTCTAAATAAAAGCCAGGTAAGGAAGAATGTTATTTAGACACCTTAAAGACTGATCTGAAACTTCACTTCATACATGAGGAGTCACCTAAGAATAATGGAAAGCATCTGGACTCTGAAAAAGTAGACTCCAAAATGCACAGTCCAAGCACCGATAGGAGTATTCTCATTTCTGAAATTCATGCAGTCTCATTGCTTCCCCTGCTCTCACACAATAAAATGATGTACATTTACACACACACAGAGCTCAAATCACAAGCAACTGTCTTCCCAGTGATCTGTCATGTTTCCTCACAACCGAAGAATTATTCCCACAGCTGCTTTGGGTAAGGAGTGCTGAAACTCAGTTGGAATCTTTTGCCAAACGTTCCTCTTTAGTCCACGGCTAACCAAAAGTAACCTTTTCTAGGATGACTGTAGCTTCAAGAATTTCTAGAAACAAACTTCGCTATGTAAGTAGCTCAAGGTACCCTCCAGCCACTCAATTGAACCACACCCAGCCTTAAATATATAAATCTATTTTACAACCAAAAGAATTGAAAGGTCTTTGGGTTGGATGTTTTTGGTTTGGTTTTGGGTTATTTGTTCCTTTTTCAAAAACTACAGCTTTTAGCAAAAATTCCCCATTTTTGAAAAATATAACTCTAAGTAGAGTCAATAATTCATAAAGCACAATTCTCCTCCAAATATCTGATTATATGAGCACCTACTGGGCAGGTACATGCAAATGCACAGCTAGAGAGAAGGAAAAGCTGCTTCTAAGCTATGTTGTTTTACATAGTTAATGACTGCATGGGAAAGAAAAGAAGGTGACATTCTTGCTATTTGACACTGTCTCCAGTTTCTCACCTGTAAAATGGGGTTAGCAATGAAGACAGCTATGTAATAGCTATTATTATCATGAGTAAGCAAAGTGTTATTACGCACAATGCTGCAGTTACAAACACTTAACAGAATAACAGGAACATCTACTATCTTGTCGAAAGGCTTTCAAAAGAAAGGTAATACAGCGTTTGCTAATCAAGTAAGGTTGCCCTGCAACTACGTGTCTTTTAAGAGCCCATAATGCAGTGACAGTCAATGGCCTAAAAATAACAGGAGAGACAGGTTAAAGATACATACAAATAAAATCTCAAGTCTTTGACCATAAGCTAAACCGGTTATACCATGCATATTCATGTTCTCTCCTTGCTGATGTGACCCAATAAGTTGCATTATTCTTGTAACTTGGTAGTTGCTGGGACTATCAAGGGTATTTAGTATCAAGTCAGGCAGGTTTACTTGCAGACTTTAGTACTAGTTTTATGTTATGAGTTTTCCACAAGAGTAACTTTTTTGAGATCCTCACACAAATGGAAACAGGATGCCACGATGCCAATAGTTTTTATTTGACCTATTTACACAAAGCTGGTGAATGCAAATGTAGCTTGCAGTTAAAACACTCGTAAGTCTGAAACTTCAAAAAAAAAAAAAAAAAAAAAAAAAAAGGGTCTGTAGCAAAGCTGGAAAAGAACCAAATAATAATATTCCAAAGGAGCATTGAAAAGAGAACATATCTGAAAGCTGTGAAAATCTGCAATCCTATTTCAGTTTTGTTGTCGCTGGAGACCTGAATGAAAGTGAAATATCACATATTCAACTTCCTCTGAAATGCAACAGCATGTTCACAATGAAAACACAAACCCACTATGCTTTTTTGAATGCTGCTGTGTCAAAACAGAAGTCCTGCAAGGAAAACCTGTGGTAGGTAACTGATGCTTGAAATTGAACAGCAGCATTCAAGATGGAACATAGCTTCTGTCAGAAGAAAAAAAACAAAGTAGCAAAAAGAACAAGACTGTAGAGTGCTGAGTAAGCGTGCAGATGATCAATCACAAAATATGCATAAGAAACAATGGATGACACGATCCTTGCTATTGTTAGCAATACCACAGCGGCTGCAGAAGCTCACTAGCACCAAAACTGCTACTGTTTGAATACTGAAAGTGAAGAGGACAAAATACTGGTAAAAATGGATTAATTTCAGAGAATTTGATTACGCAGAAAAAGAAAGTGCTGCAAATCAAGCACAGCCTGTATTCATCAGAAATAATCTCTTATAATGAGGAGGTTATAACAGTGACTGATCTCAGAGTAAGATTAGTTCTATCTATTAGGTTGCTTGGAAGCTAGAAAATTAACAATTCAACCAAGACATATATCCACTGTAAGCAGGGGGTTGAGTTTGGAGGAACATTCAATGTTCATCACGACAAAAGGAAAGCTAATCATATATCCAGACAACCTGTTGATGGATAAACTTGGCATAGATAATATAGAACTAAAGATGAAGTTAGAGCAGTGAAATCAAAAGCAGCAGATGTCTCAGCAGTTTGAGTAGAGCATCCTTGAAGATGAGAGATGATACCAAAAGAACAAGGTGTGAATGAACTGTGGCTGCTCCACCCTCAGAATCAAGGCTCAATAAATATATCTGCTTCAATCACATGCTTTCTCCTACAGTATTTAGGAGCAAAAAGAAGCTTAGCTACCAGAGCAAAGCAGCTAATAAATTCCTTTGGCCAAGATTCAGTTTACGCAGTTACAGGCGACAGAAGTCATTCAAAGCATATTTTGCCACTATATACTGTAAAGTCATTGAAAGACAAAAATGCAACTTATTTGAATATTAAACAGATCGGGATTTGTATGTTTCAGTGAACATCCAAAGAGACTGACAAAGCCCTTCAGTTTCAGAAGCTAGATCAAGTTCAGAACAAAATGGGCTTTGATGTCAACACACGTATGTCATCATTTATATAGTATTCTAGCTTGGGATGATGTTGATAGACCTGCGCAGCAAAGAAACACTGCAAATGAGCAGCAAAGAAATACTGCATCACATAAGTGAAACTCCTGGTAAGCCTCTCTTCAAAGGATTATAGCCCCCAAAAAGCTGCAAGTCAATGCCGCAAAGCAGAGAACATTATCATAGAAGGGCCTATGCCAGATTACAATATTGGGAGAAAAGACCAGACCTGCTGCCTAAAAGATGCAAGAAGAGAATACCACAGCTTCAATGTATGAAGAAAAAGGAAAAGGTCTGGTCAGATCCTTGTTCGCTTACATACCAAAATAATCCCAAGCTGGACTGGGTTCAATTTTCTGGTCCACAATGATGTATCAGTGAGCCAAGGCAGTATAGGATACCTGCTCACTTTCAACTCCCCTGCAACAAAAATGTCTGCTGTCAGTTCATTTTAAAATATGTTAATTGTTGCGCAAAGCAGAGAGTTGAACATTAGAAGTGTACTGGCATAGTTACTAAGCCTTATTCCCTCAGCACAAGGTGGGTAACTAAACAAACAAGACAACTTTGTGTATAGTAACAATTTAAAAAAGCAATTTCTGCTGGAACTTCTCCAGCTGAGTTATCTGTATTACTAATGGCAGGATTCTGGTCCAAAGACAGTCTCGTCAACACTACACAAAGTCCATAGAATATGTCTGGTCATTAGCAATAAAGATGAGTTTTACATCACATACAGACAGCCTGATATATAATAAAAGATAACATGTTAGAGATGCAAGAGAAGATCTGAAAGTGTTTAAGATTGCAACTGTAAGTATTTGTTTCTGAAGATGAAGTGTTTCTGAAGAGCCCCATAAACAAGTCATACCTCATTGAATTATAGGTCAAAGAATGGAAAGAAACATTCATAGATCATTGAGAAACTACACAGCAGAAGTTATGAGTATAGTCTGCAAGTTCCTCTTCTTCCAAAGCAAACCAGAGTACCATGAAGAACCATCACACAAAAAGATGAACATTTTTGTATGTACTCTGAACTGCAAATAACAACAAAAAAAAATCTGCTACACGGGTATATTCATGCTCTTAGGTTTAGCAATGATATATTCTTGTCCAAAGTGTCACAGAATTAGCATAGGAAACAGGACAAGACTTACTGAAATTAACGAAGCATGACAGTTTCAAAAAGCACCATCACAGATTATATTACCTCATGTAGTACCAATAACTAATCTTATGCCAGCATCAGAGCTCTCAGAAATAATGGTTATCTGCATCTGTCATAATCTAACAGCTGTAAGAAACAAACCTGTACATATTCATGACTCTACTTCAAATCTTTTCAGTGCTGACCCATCTGTTTCTGAGTAATATATACTTTATAAATCAACATTCTTAAATATTTACATGTAACATCTCTGTAATACATTCAAGACAGCAAGATCCTTGTGCAGTACTGACAACAGCCTGCCACAACTGTACCTCCTTCCTTACCATTCAATACATCTGTAACCTTTCCTTACATACAGATCAGCAAGTATTAATTTCCAACATCCTAATGCAAGCTCCAAGCAGAAAAGGTAGGGTTGTACCACGGCTCAACAGTTAATTTTCCATTGTTTGAGTTTTACTGGAATCTAAACTGTTACAGGACATAAGCTACCCTGGATTCATGAAGTGAATACAGCTCACCCTCCTAGATGACTTGCCAGTGTTTTGTCCAATTTCAATAGCCTGTGCTTCAAAATCAGAATTTTCAGTTTTCAAATGGCTTTTTGGAAAATTTCCCAAAATTAACTTTCTTCCCCTGCTCATTCCTGCCAGACTATCTTCAATTCTTTTTAGTAACATCTTTTAGTTATCCCATCAGACCACCAGTTTTATTCAACTGCATCACATTCTAAGCAGTTACTAGTAGAGGCCTGAAGCTTACAGCACATATTTTGCTCTTGCATCATTTGGATTAGATGTCAGATTATTCTAGTACCTCCTCTTACTGGCCACTTCATGGACTCTAAGAAAGAAAAGATTTAGTAGTTATGAAATAACCTACTGAGGATACTTCCATCACTCGGTGAAGGCTGATTTATGATTAGAAGCCTAAGAACTTCTCACTCCTTTGGAATAGTTCTCACCATGCATAAGAATGTGCAATCCCTTTTAGAATCCTGCTACAGGCTAGACAGAATCAGGGATACCTTGTTGTTAAATCAGGGTTCAACTATTTTCTTCCATCTTTTAAAATATTTTTCTTTGCAGTCTAATTGACATTCTTATTTTTGTGTTCTGAAACCATTTAGAAAGAAACCAAATGTTAGATTACAATGCTACATTACAAAGCCTCAGATACTATTCCAAGATAATTGGGGATGGCTTGGCACATTTGACTCTTCTAAGGTTAAAAAAAAACAAAAATCAATCCAAGCAAACCTTGCAACACCATCTTCACATTACCACAGGTTCTCTTACAAATCCTTAAAAAACTGAAAGCCAAAATCCTCATAATAAATCTGACTTCTGAAGAAAAACTGAAAAGTTACTATAAACCTGCATACCTTTGTCATATAAATAACATAATTTTGAGAACAATTTTTAAATATTTAGAAGAGATTAAGACTGTATATGTCCTACTTCACTGAAGGTAACTATTTTAAAAAACATAGTAATAGTATGTAAAGAACATTGAACATTCATTGAATAAAGCTAGCATTAAAAGCAAGTTGAAGTAATAGTCTCACTATGTCTAGACTTACAAGCCAGGATTGAGAAGTACTAATACTGCAGGAATTATATCTCTTTGGCCAAAGAGACATAGGCAAAATAGAATTAAAAACCTCATTTTGATTTTGGCTGCAGCAGGTAATAATTTTATCTCCCTGTTCTTGTAATTGTAAGAGCAAAAAGCAATAGTACAGTAAATATAGATCTGTGTTCATCCATACATTTCAAGTTCTATGAAGCTGAAAAGAAACCCATGTTCCAAGTGCAAACTTTGGCCATCTGTAACTACACTAATAGAAATAAACATTAAGCAGTAAAACAAAACTTACTCAGATACTTGTTCAGCAGTTGGGATACCTACAGAAACTGAAAATAAAAATAAAGGATTTAATTAAAAATATTTTAATATGTGGAAATATACTTTTAAATCCAAGTACACAGAAATAACAATAATGAAACTGGAAAAAGGACTGCAATAACACAGAGACCATCCCCATGTAAGTATTTATATATGTATACTGTATAAAGAAGACATTTTACGTACTCACCTTTCTCTATAATAACTTGACAAGTATGAGTGTGGCTTTCACTCAGATGTGCAGCCATACTATCTAAGCCAGAAACGTCAGTCAAGAAATCACAGTTAAGACATACTACAGTCACACCTCTAGAGAAGAGAAAGTAATAAGAAAGTATAAATACAACATGGTTATGAAAACTGCTTTCTTAGAACAAATGGACAGACTAGAAAAAAAAACAAAATTCCCTGCAACTTCAGATGAGATGACTCACAAGAATATATTCTTATCTTTTATGCTGCAACTAGCACCTGGAAATCCCAATCAATGACTATGGTATCTCTATGGTGGATGTAGTACAAAGAACACCACTTTAGACAGAAATTTGTTTGTAAAACATCAGTTTCTCAGTTTCATTTGTTTAGTTGTTTGGGGTTTTTTTTGTTTCCCTCCCCACCCTCCCATTTTGCACATTATGAATAACCAGATGATAAAGAAATAGAAGTATTTTTTTAAATTGCTCAGGGTTGAAAAAGAAGTCAATAAATGTGGACAAGTAACAGATATTTGTCACTGAAGAGAACACTGCTAGTGGAAGAGCTACTGGTTTTATTTCCCTGTTCTTTCAAAATTGTGGAAGCACAGAAATTCAAGAGACTCTAATCTCTTTTAGCTAATTAACTGTCAGAAAGTAAACCCATAATGATCTGTAGCTGAAAAAAGCTGATTACCGTAGTTGTTCTGAATGCTTCTTATAGATCCAAAATCTTTTGCTTGGACGAGCACTGTGAAAACTAAATATAAGAAAACATTGCCACTTAGACTGGTTTTCTTGAGTACATTATTCCACATATCCCCTACACTGTACATGGTACTGCAATTTGCTTATGACAAGGCATGGAAATAGCAGGCTCAATTACTGACCTGCACTATTCTAAAACATTAAATGGCTGAAAGCTCACAGGCTTGTGAATCTCAGCTCTAGTTCAAAACACTAGCTCTCTTGTAAGTAACAAGTTAGGGAGGGGCAAAGCTCAAGTGTCAGCACAGTCTTGCAAGAACACAGTTACATTGCTTCCATCAGCAGTTCAGCTCCTGAGGCACCACAGCTGTAGCTACAACAGTGCTCCACAAAAGAAGTGAAGCTTTGAACTCAGGCTTCCTAAAAAGATGGCTTTAAATGAGATAAATCACATTTCAGACAACCTGTAAGTCATTTTATATGTGGGTTAAGTATGTGCCAACACTACTCCCAAATGAAACAAAAAGCAAGCAGAAGAGTACATGGGGCTGCTACTGCAGAAACACCCTCCAACAGCCTTCCTCTTCATGTCCTTTGTTCCTTACACTCAACAAAAAAGCTGATGATAGATGATGCAAGGGGTCAAAGTAGAGGGACCGTGTGTGCATCAAGACGACAAAGGACAAAAAAAATTACTATTTTACTATATGGTTGAATTTGACAACACTGAAAACATGGGTGACAGTAGGAGCAGTTCACTTCAGATTTCCCTTTTCTGCTTCTGGATCAAACTTTCTCTTGTACAATCAGAATCAAGCACATTATTTTTAATTTTTTAAAGCATGCAACCAATAGGTTATACGCATAAAAGCATGAAATTATTTCAGCCTAGGACTTACATAAGCATTGATATTAATATGTATAGGTCAACATATAAACATATACTAAAACTTTTAAAGACTTTGGTCATAAATTCAAGAACTCTAGCACGCAAAATTACCAAGGCATTTTATACATACATGCATGTAAAGAGTCAACTGCATTCTGTACCTTTCCACACTACATTTGTCCTGTTCAGGGCACAGGATTAACAAGTAGGTTTTCAAAATTTTATTTCACCATTACCACTACAGGATCTGTGTCTAATTATTGCATAGTATAATTCCATTACTCTGAAAAACTAATGCATTTGTTCTCTTAACAGGCTTTTTTTACAGCTGCCATCACTGATACCCTACACAGCCTTACAACCAGCGACAAACCTCCTGCAAAGTAAGATGTTATTTTTATGGATGGCCAAAAGTAGTATAAGAAAAAGTATGCACTTGAGTATGCCATTTGAGGCATCCTTTACATGGTATTCTAAGCACCAATTTCATTAGCAATAGTTGTATGAATCCAGCACTTAAAAAAATCCGAGGAGGTATTCAATCTGAACATCAATAATTAGTTATTACTTATTAAGTCTGGCTGAAATGATCACAGAAGATCCCATAGAAACTAAAGCAAAGATACAACACTGGCTGAACCACTGGATTTTTAAGGCAAAACAAGAACATGGGGTTTAGACCCTCATTTCAAAGTAAAAATCACACATTTCCCTGCCAGTTCTATGACCCAGTTCAAAACCCAGCTAATGGGAACACTCAACACACCTTTTATGAATTTAGGAAATATTTGATAACCCAGGAAAAATTTTGAATTCTTACCTCATCATGTGATTCACATAGGCTTTGCTACAGCTAGTGTTGTATCTGCATAAGCTGCAGTGGACATAAGCAGGAAAATGGCTTGCAAAATCTTTTATTTCTGAGTAACACTCAATGCATTTGTGAGCTCCCAAACGATACCTAACAGTAATATGAGAAAATTAATAGCTAATATCAGCACTTTAAGATGAAATAACTATTTCAAACTTCTTTAAGTCAGTAATAAGCTTGCCTACATTAGGGAAAAAAATTAGAAACTTAAAAATATACCAGTTAAATACTTAGTCTAGATTATGTTAGCACACATGAAGACAACCTTGTTTTTTCTTGAATTATACTGTCATTATGAACTTAGTAAAAAAGTGAAAATCCTCCAACTTTGGCTACTAGTGTTGTCTCTACGTACTTGACATGGATTTCAAGAAATGCTTCATCCACCATGATTCAGAGAAAAAGCTTTTAGTTTTCCTGTCACCCCTGATATTCCCCACAAGTTCTGAAATACCTACAAAGCAAGAATAAAAATCTGCTCTTCCTCAATTTTGCTGGCTGTTTTCAGTGAGCTACACACAGTGAACGTTAGCACCTTATTGGTAGGGAGACATCTGCAATCTTTGACAAAGAAAATGCTAACTCAGCCAATAAAATTACATAATAGTCCATAAAACACCAGTTTTTAATATAAGGATAGCAGAATCTAGGAAATTGTCAATATAAGGACACCATTCTCCCAAGAACTTACTTCTACTTTCTTGAATTTTTTTTTTTTTTTGTGGCTCCCCAAATTAAAGTATCTCATGGGACAGATAAGGCTTAACCTTTTAAATAACAGGTTAAAATAAAATCCTTAAGAAATTGAAGGAGGAAAATACTTTTCCGTCCATAACAAAACCTGCCAAGAAAACCCAGGCAGATGTATTCCTTTCCACAGGTCGCTTTTAAACATACATCTGCCTAATGAGACAGTATTTCAAGTGTCTGTGGCCCTGTACAGAGAAAAATTCTAAATTTAGAACAGAAAAGTTTCCAGAACATCTGTTCTTCCATCATGAAGCAGTCTACCATCAACAAAATCGGTGAATGAACAAAAATTAAAATTACAGTACCGGGATGTGGAAAGCTTATGCATTTGCTTTTTCTGCAAAATGGTAGTGTCAAATCTCCTGTATTAGAAGTTATTAAGAAGTAATTAAACAATCAGCTATTTATATTCAAAGTATATTGAAAGATATTTTTAATGCTAGTATTTTACCTTAGATTGTGCAATGCTGTATTTGTAATTTCTTTTTTTTTTTTGCTGTTAGTCCACGCATTTTGCTTCTTCGATGTTGCTGGTTTTGATTTTGATTTTGACTTATTTGTATTAGATTTGTTATGATTTTTAGTGGTTGTATTTTTAGTTTTAGGTGATAACTGAAACATGGAAGCACTTGTACTGACAAAAGAAGTTGCCGATGATCCTGATTGAAGAGATCCAAAAGATGCTCGAATAGTCACCTACAATTACGAAAACAGAAATTCTTTTATTTAGATTTAAGCTTCCTAGTTTTCGTTCTCTATTTGTCCCAAAATTTAAGCCACATTAGGACAAAAAATCACAGCATAAGAAACATCGCTGAGTAAAAATTACTTTGAAAAACAGGGAATGCTGTTGACTAGAGGAAAATTAATCTCGGTAGTCTAGTGGATGCTTAAAAAGCTCTTGTTTTGGTGGAAACAGCCACAACAAAACAATGCTCTTTTCAAACCTGCTTTCTTAAAACAATAAAGTCTAGCTATGGAAAAGAAACAGAAAGGTCAGGACAATTAGCACTACTAAGAAGAATACCAAACAATCCCATCAGTGCCTGGAGTCAACAAAAGCCCTGTGTCTTGTTGCCTCATTATTGGCCAACCTATTTCCTTCACATATTTTTGCTCCTCATCATAGTACCTCTAAGGATTCACTCTGGTTTCTGACCTCTCATCTGGCATTACCAAACTCCCTTGTTTCACTTATAAATGTGGTTCTCCAGGTTTCACTCACAGCACAATTCCCAATTATACTTCTTGCCCAAACTCATAGTTTAGAAGCACCTCATCTTCTACAGCTGGTTCCAAGCTCTTCAGTCTCACAGTAGCCCTTGACAAGATGTAGATTAACACCAAAATCTTAACATAATCTAAGCTTTTATTAGATCATGAAGATCCTGACATCTTTAGAAAATTGAGGTATTGCCACAGAACAGAGAATCAGTGCTTTACATTCTGCCAAGAAACACAACCAATATCAACTTCATTCTTTTTTCCTTCCTGATTCTACAGCAAATGAACTGTGAAGAGCTGAACAAAATGTTATTTTTTTTTAATTCCTTTCAACTGGAATGACATCTATCTTCATGTTTCATTGAAAAAATGTAGGAAAAAGTCTTGAAAACTGCAGGAAAACCCTAGTCTAGATTGTTCCTTCTCAAGAAATGGAAGGAGGATTTAAAATGTTCTCAGGGCACCCAAGTTTACTTCCTAAAATACTTAACAGAAAACTGTAGGGTTCTTTTACCCCTTCAAATGCTGGAGCTAAAAAAGACCCCGTGAACTCAGTTTTAAGCACATACTGTCTACGGAGAAGTAAATCTTGCACACTCTATAAATTTTTGCCTCTACCTTCCACAGGTTGAAAGTCATTCACAAGAAATTATTCAGACCTCTCAGACCAATATTCAGACTATCTCTTTTCCTCCTAGGATAAATGGGAGGGGGCAAATTAACCAACAGCTCAAGAAAGCAGCAGCACTAACTGGACTACAGGCATATACACGTATGGAATAACAGGACAGACAGAACCACTGCAGGTCAACAGGAAGAAAGCATAAACTGTGCCTGGCAACTCTTGCAACAGGAGTGTTATTTAGATTTTTAACTGATGGAGATGGGATGGAGATCTTTGCTTTTGAAAAGAAAGGAGAAAAGCCCTTCTTTTTATTCCACTGCTTTCTCTACCAATACATTTTTTAATTTTGTCCCTCTAATTTTCCTGTATCAACACTGACCTTTGTTCCAGGAGGCAATCCTTCTAACTGTTTTGGCTTCCTAAATGTTCGGTGATGCTGAGTCTTGTGATCCATTTTCTCTTTGCATGTCAAAAATTGCAGTCTGCACTTAGTGCAACGGTATATTCCTTTTTTCTTTTAAAAACAGAAGACAATCTATAGTAAGTATTAATGTAATGATAAACAAAACTCCAACCCTAGCCTGTCTCAAGCAATAGTTAGTTATGCAGTTTCTAAAGCACTAACTGGACAAACTCCTTATATTGTACAAAGCCAAGATATTGTGTAGGAGTTAGAGAATACTTAAGTACTTGAAAATGCAAGGCTGTATCATTGCTAAGAGGAGGAGGGATCAGGTTACCAATTACAAAAAGACACAGTACTCCATCATCTTTTTCTCTACTTGAACCAGTAAGAAAAGCTGAACACACGACTACAACTTAATGAAGAAACTAAATAGCAGAGAGATTCTTTCAAGGGTATTTAGAGATATTTTTTTTTAAACAGGGAGTAACTGTCACACAGAAACATGACCAATTATAACAATTCCCTTAAAGACTTTTCAAAAGACACAGTCATAATTCTACTGTATTTTTTTAGCTATTCTTATCCAGTAACAACCATCAAAATTAGTTACACTTTTTTTCAGGCAAATTCATGACATATATTTAGCATTTTTCTAGCATTTCTGAAAATTCTAGCATTTCTGAAAATACCTGCTTACCTGATGCCTCATGTAATGATGCATATACGGTGCTCCAATTTTAATTACTTTGAGGCAAAATGGGCATAGCAAATGTTTTGTATTTTCATGAACGGTTCTAAAATGTGTTTCTACATCTGAAAAAGCAGAGGATCTGTAGTTGCATACCTAAAACAGAAAGTTTGACTTTACTGTCAATAAACTTTTAACAAGGGAAACAGGGGAGGATGTAATCTAAATACAAAACAGTCACTCTGAGATACCTGGCAAACATACGGCATTTCACCTGGCTTATGATTGTCCTTCATATGTTGCAAAAGAACTTGTTCTGTTTCAAATGATAATTCGCATATTTTACAAATTGCTAGAAAAAGTGAAAAACAAGAAAAAAAAGTAAAAACTTTTAGGGTCATAAGTAGATAAGTTGTAATACATATGTATAGGTGAACTGTATAAATCTATAAAGGTATAGAAATTTAACAATTACTGTACTCTTCAGAAAAAATTCCCTGTACAATTTCAGGAAGCCAGAAGTGCAAGGCCCTTACACAGCAGTCAAGCATTCAATTAAAAAAACCAAAATGCTTTCTTTTTCCTACATACATTGCTCTAACATAAATTGAATGAGTGCTCAGCTTCTATATTAAATTTCAACATCATTGTGCTTAAAGTACAATAGCTTTATTCTGAAGTCACAAACCTGCAAATGAAAAGTCAGAAAATATCTAAAAATTGTAGGTCCCCAAAAGATCTAATGTGATACAATCCAACTTACTAGATGACTCGTAAGGCGTGTGTGTACTTTCAATGTGGCACTGCAGCTGGAATGGGGTGGGAAACTGACGGTAACAGTGCTGGCAGGTGGTGTGGCTTTCCCAGCTTTCACTGCTCTGCTTCTCCAGCTCCAAGTGATGTTTCATGTGGTTCATAAACCTTTAAAAGACAGTGACCAGGTGCAAAAACCCTACATTTTAACATTCACTATACATGACATAACATACGCAAGAGGTACAGGATTCTTTAGAAACTTTACTCTGTAAGGACTTCTCAATTTCAAAAGCAATCTAGGGAGTGACCGTTCGTTAAAGAAAGTAAAAATAAAAAGGCAACAAATTTAAGCAAGCTGACTATGCCAGAAATCATCTTTCAAAACTTAAAAAGAAATCTTGACTATTATAAGGAATGTGCAACATATCCAAAGCATGTTCTAAGATTAAAAAAAAAGAACAACTATTGCATTTTTTGATGTTTGCTTAGACAAAACTGTTGCTTAGGAATAAGGAGAAGGCGGTGTGACACCTGGGCACTACACATTTCACCACCACCAGTCTCAAAACCACATAAAGAGCTTTCAGCTCTGCTGAAAATGATTCTGTAGCAAGAACATATCTGCAGTTAGGATGGTAGAGCTTTATCTGAAATCATCGTCATTCAAAACTGGTTCCAGGAGCTTTCATTGTATAGACAGCATTCAGGACCGAAGCTGAATTATGAAGGATATTGTCAAAGAATGCCACTGTGCAACTGACGATTCAAAGAGTATGAAAAACTTGGTGCTATGTTACTACTACAATTTACAACCTTTTCCTCATTAATATGTCCCCTTATCTGTAGTAGGAACCTGTCCTGGCTGAGAAGTCTAGGCACCCATCGCAGAGCTGGCAGGCCAATGTTACTGGTGGTGCGGCACAAAGACAGGCTAGTTGGGCAACCCACTACTGCCAAAGTTCAAAAACTGTTCTATTTTGAATGTGCTTCATTTCAGTACAGCCAGAGGATCTATTAAATGTAGGTCACACTCATAAAAAGGCATGTAGTTCTCAAAGTGGTGACCTTGGTATTAGAAAAAAAATGAGCAAGGAGAACAGTCTCTTCAGCTCAAGCTTCTAGTATTGTGTAACTTTAAAAAAAAAACAAACAAAAAAAACCCAAAAAACAACAACAAACTAACTGAAGATATCCAGGTAGTTTAGCAGAAGAAAGGAATTTTCACCAGTACATCATACTAGCCTAACAGAATATTATTTCAATACTGTGTTCAACCATAGATCTTTCAAAGGAAGCAGAGGATTACTCTGATGAATCACTTTATGCTTTTCTGAATTAAGGTCCATAAAACTTCCATTGTGAATGGAAGGTACTGTGTATTTATTTTTGATTAAAGGTGTAAAATATGCCTTGGAATAAAAATTATAGATCTATAGCATACAGTTTAAGACAAATTATCAGCCCTTTTACTTAGGATTTAGACATACTTAATGATTAATAGCAAATTTAATGTTTGTAATTACATGAAACTTTTGTTTTGTTCAATAATATAGGTCGAATGTTAACATAAACCTATTCATCTTAGCTTGCAGACTATGCCCTTCAGAGAAATAGTCCATTTTTCAGTTTTACATTCTGCTACTTCAGCTTCCCTTGAAGAATGCATGAAAAAAAGTTAATGACCTTAGCTTCCAAAGGAACAATGACACAAACTTGTCTACCTATTAAAACAGCTTACTGAAGTTTTCTTGCAGCATTTGGAAGTAAAATTATTCCATCAAAATAACAGATGTTACATAAGTAAAGCACCAACTATTAGTCATTGTGCATCCCTAAAGGGAATTAACACTCACATCTACTGATATCACCATCCATCCAGATGGCAAACTGTAAAATACTTTCTGTTGCCCTTTCTAACACCAAAGTCCTACAACTGCTCTCATTAAAACTCTACACCATTAAAATTGGTACTCTAATCTGTAAAAAGTTTCAGTTATGGCCATACATGCGTAGTCAAAATTAATTCAACTTCTGCTCAGTCACCCAATATTCACTGTGTTCAATAAGAAAAAAGTTTCTGTTCCAGAAAGACAAATTTTTAATGTATAAGACTAGTGCTATGGGCTGTAAGCGATTAACAAACAATTAAGGAAGCGAGTTCAAATACCTTATGTTATTTTTAAGAACTTTCAGACAACTAAAGCACTTAAATGTCGTATGAGTCTTCTGTTCCTGTTGTATCTGCTGGGTGTCACCTTCATGTTTCCCATAATAAAAGTCGTTAACTAACATAATCAATTTTCCTTTCTCAGATTCAGCAATCTTGCTTGTTGTGCTCGAACATTCTGTTTTGGCCGTTTCTGGGAAAAAGTTGTTTACCATATCCGGACAACAATACTGGATGGAAAGGGGGAAACAGACAGAGACAAAGGTGTCAGTCTCTCTTATCAAACCACATCAATGACAACAGCATTTTAAAAACTGAAGCCACTCACTGTAGTTAGACTCAAAGTGCAACTCTGACACACTGACTTCGTTCATATTCACATACGGATTTTGAACAGTAATTGATCTCCAGGTAATGTTTAGGTAATAAAACACTATATATTAAAAAAACTCTAAAGGAATTATTTGCATAGGTTCACATAAGATAAATTTAAGCTTGAAATCAGAATATCAGTGTTGCCTCACTCATAAGAAGGATGTCTACTTCATTAAAATTTAACAGCAAGAAAGAGAAAAGCAGCTTTTATGCAAGTATTTTGCTGACAAGCAAAAGCTTACTCAGAGTTCAATAGAAAGTTATGTATATTTCTTTGCAGCAGACATATGTTGAAACCTGCAGAAGTTCTTTCCAGCTTAACTGAAATAATCAGAAATTCTAAGTCACACAACACACATTCTCTGAGCTTCTTTACAGCGAAGTGTACAAAATTAATACCTCACCCAATAGCTATAATATGAAAATTCACGCTTAAAAAGTATGAAGTACTTCATACAGAAGAAGCTATGAAGTTTCCAACCGTGAACAAAATTGGCATGTTTCAGCAGAAGGAAGATGTGTCCTATGAATACAGGTTCTTATTGTGCAGAACAACTTTCTGTAAGCCTACTAGCAAGGAGTTCATTTCCTACTGTCGAAGCGTAACTCAGTATATTTATACTATATAGCCTAAATAAAAATTTAATTAAGTAATACTAAGTAGACCCACTTCTTCAATGGTTCTTTCATTGGGTTGCTGTACTCAGTCCAAAAGTGATTCTCTACAAATTAAGATTAGAGAAACCCTTGATTTCCCCCCCACTATTATGTACGTTTCTTAATTATGTTTTGTAGCTGAAGGGGAGAATAGCTACCATCTAGGGTATCTTAGGCCCAGTAAATCAGAATCATCTGTGTTAACAGCAACTCAGAGCCTCTATTTCTATTACAAAGCAGGTTGTACTCCTTTTTGCACAGGTTATTCACATTCCATACAAAGCGCAAAGCCATTTCTCTGCCCCCTGAAATGGAATACATATGCCCGAGAACTGCATGAATCTTTGCCATGTAACAGTAAGTATTTTCCAGGAAAGAAGGTTTCCAGAAACAATCAAAAGTAATTTTCTTAAGTGGACCAAGTGATGCTTAGCTTCTGAAAGCTTTGTTTATCACAGGGTTTAAGTACAAACTACAAATTAAGTTTTCCCCTTCAGTTTAACAACTCTTTTAGCTCCCAAATAATAAATCAAAATAAAAAAGTAAGTTTACATTGTCATCTTTGTCCTAGTAGCGACCTACCACAGATGTGGGCCAACTGGCTGCTTGTTATCACAGGCACTTACCTTCATCAAATTCACTTTAATCTGGTCAATGTTTTAATAATCACAGCCCTGGCAGAGAGAAATCATACAGAGCCAGCAAATATGCCTCCCAATTTATTAGAAAAACAAGACAAAAGTGGCAGATTTAGAGCTCCCCAACTCCATTCTTCCTCTCCATGACCGCAAGACATTGAGTGCTTGGGCTCTGCTTAATTGTAGCCAAAAGCCAGACTATCTTCATATCAAAACATGCAATCTTTCATAACCAAGGAGAAGCCCACAAAAATTTGTCATGTTTACCAGCCTCAAAATATTTTACCTTCATATGATTTTTTAGAGGATCCATAAGATTGAAATGAATATTGCACTTCGGACAAGCTCGTGGAAAAGGTCCTCCATTTTTAATGGTGCTCGATGCAGCATTTGTACCTGTAAAATTTAAAATATGTTAAGATTCAGAATTCACAAGCAGAATACTTGATTTATTATTATTCTAGAAAAAATATGCTATTTTAAATGAAAACTACTACAATTGATGTATCTGTAATAACTCTAAACAAGGTTTTACAACCATCTTTTAACCACCCTTCCTTTTTTCCAAACTGAGTTTCAGTTTGTTCTGCTTAACACAGACCTGTAAACAACTTCTACAAAATCTTAGCAACAAATAAGGGAAAAATGGAAGAGGGTGAAGACAGAATGATAGAAACAAAGCATTAATTCTGTGCACCACCACCCCCCTGCTCCAAGGATAGGGCAGATTATTTTATGGTTTTGTCTTTGGAAAGGAGTGTCACCAACTGGTACTCAATAACGAGAATGTGACTTTCTAGGCAGTTGAGGGAACCTAGCCCTATTCAGATGCATCATTTCTGTTGAGCAAAGTTGTCTTTGGAGAACCTAGAGAACAAATCCTCTAAATAATTACTCCCAGTAGTGAAAATAAATAGTACTTCTTTTATGAACATAAGACGATTAATACATTTTGAGCAAAAGCAAAAAAGCTTTGCATTTTATTAAACTTTAATGAATAAACCCCCAACTTCCAGTTTTCTCCAAACTGCCAAAACCCACCAGAGCAAAATCTACTTTCGAAGTTCTCTTGCATTCTCAAGTCATTCACAGCCCTGGAGGACTGCACGTGGAGCATGTTGTTTAGAAGAACAGGCTGAACACAGGAAGAGTTTATAGTAATATCAACAGTAGAATCAACTGTACCCTGCCAGGGCTATGAAAAAAATGTAATAAACACAAATATATCCACCTTATAACAAAGGAATGAGTAAGTGTATGTGTGAAGAGATGACTGTGCAACAGCATTAAAAATTTTATTCACAAAAATAGTCTTGCATAGTCCATGAGGTAGACATGAATAAAAAAGTACTTTTCCTTGAAGATAACAGCATTGTTAAGAATCATAATTAAGCAGAAAGTCCTTCATGTGAGTGGGTGGCCATGCAAGAGATACACTACAAAACAGTACTGCCCGTCTTCAGTGTTAGGGCTTGCAAAACATTTTGACACATCACAGCAAGTACAAGCTGAGCTGGAAGAAAACAGGTTCTGCAGCAAGTTCTGTTGTTCTGTGGTGCTTCAGTGCTGGATTCTATGACAGATTAGAAATCACTATGCTAGCATGGGATGGCTTAGAGACAAACTCATAAAAATAAGGTCGTCAGTGAATACAATCTACTCCTTTGTTACTGCATTCAGTAAGATCCTCCAATTATCTTTTCTATATTACAGGCTGCAGCACAGTGTCTTTTACACAACAGAGGGTAGAGGAAATGTTTTTCTGCAATATTCCTTCTGGTTGTTAGTTGCTGTCTTATAGCTAACCAGCTGCAAACAAGACATACAAAAAACACCAAATATGAAATTATTCCAAACAATAGAATCACACTGTAGGTAGCTCCTCATTTTAACATTACAGGAGAGAATATGTGGTTGGAAACATCTTAGTCAAGAATAAATCCTTGTATATTACAATCAGCTGGAAAGCACCTTGTGGCTCAGAAGGAAAATGCCCCTAATTATTAATACACTATTAAGACCACCTCTTGTAGGGAGGGAAAGGTCTTTCAAATATCATCCTCTCTTTGAAACTGAGATCCCCTTCCTCCTTTCCCACTACTGTTTCAAACTGTAACAACAACACTGCTGCAAAAGAAAGGAGGAAACTGCAAAACATACTTTGCAATAGTTAGTCAAAGTACAGAATCACAGAATAATTTAGGTTGGACCTGTGGAGGTTTTTTGGCTGACCTCCTCCTCAAAGCAAGTCCAACCTTATCAGGATGCTCAGAGCCATGTCCAGTCAACTTCTGAATACTTCCATGGATGGAAATTCCCCAACTTGAGCCCTTACTGCCTTGCCTGACATTACTACAATTATTTTTTTTCTTCCTTTTATCTAATCAGAATTACTTGATAAATTCACCAGTCACAGCATGCTTGATTTTCTGTTTGGTTGTTTCTTAAGATTTCAACTCAGTTCTTTGACACAGAAAATCTGAACTAACAGTATGATTTATTTTGATAACCTGTCTTCACAACCACTAAGCAACTTAACTAATCATTAAGAATTCAAACATGCCTACTAAACAATAAAGGTCAAAAATTTGAATAGGTAATAACCTAGGATGTATTAATTTGCAAAGTTATATAAATCCTTGCATAGAAAGGTTTTTTTCTTATTTGAAGGCATAAGAACAGAGTTTACTTATTTATGGTGCCTTAATAGCATTAAGAATACTGATCGCCTGAAACATGACAAGAGTGCTAGCTTTTTTCCATAAAACATGTGCATGGATTGACAGCTAGACCATTTGATCTACCCTACCTTTTAATGATACATTTTGTGATGGCATTACTGTTGGAGAGTTAACTGCAGGTCAAACAGCTGGAATTGCTTACAGCACCAACTTCACTACCCTTGGCCTTTTTTGGAGTTACACTGTTGCCTTCAGAAGTAGCAAGACACTTAGATACAAAAAAAAGCTCTCATTGAGACCTACAGTGGTTTAAAATAAAGAACCTCAAGGTTTTTGCCATAGTATATTATGAACACATTACTGATGCCTATACTTCAACAGATGGACAAATTTACATAAAACAGTTAAGATCTCTCCCTAAAATAATAAGCCATACAGAAGTTAAGAAAACAATATCCACTCAGACTGAATATTCTAAGGCCAACGGAGAAGGAAAGGGTAAATACAAAGAGATACGGCCACATCCCTCAAAGACAGTACATTATGGTATGCCACCTGAATTTATTTGTCCTACTTTCCACATCTTGACCACATTAATCTGAGACAAGGTGAGTTCTCCATGATAAAGTTAAGCTAAACAGCTGGTGTCTGCAATGCCCACTATTTGGAACAACCTCTGCCCTTCTGATAAAAAACATCTCTCCTTTTATTCTGGTGCTACACTAATGCTGGTTTAGTTTTCTATTTGACTCTAAAATATTTGAGACTTCAGACTGTATACAAAGTAGAAACAGTGTTGTAATTTCTCATGACCAATCACAGCACACCTATTTGCTCTCTTCTGAAAGGACAGCTATTTACTTACTTTTTGCAGTGTTTCTTCCAAAACAGAAAATCACTAAAAAAATAACTCAGGCATTCAGAGGTTTGGTGAGTGATTAACATACCCATCAATAGTTGGCTCCATCTTGTCATGAAACTCATGTCTTTGTCACTGTAAGATTACCCTTGATGATGTAATCTCAATACAGACACCAGTCCTCAAGAGGACCTGAAAGAGTAGAGCTACAAACCAAGAAGCCTGAAGTGCCAGGATAGGCCTTGTAAATGTCTCAAGATCACAGACTGCAGAGCCTTAAGACTACAATAAATTATGACAAGGACTTTCTTTATTTTCAAACACAATGATCTGAACTAAGGAAATTCTTGTACATTCCCCTCCTGATGGCCTAGGTGCTCCAATGATTTCTTTGGTCGTGATAAAAAATTTCTTTAGTATCTTTAAAAGTCTTCTCAACAAGCAGAGATAACGTGTATCACACAAAAATATTCAAGCTTCTGAGAAGAAACCAACCAACCTCCTCCCACCCCTAAGTTGCGTTTACTCAGTGATACCCATCTACACATAGCAAACAGCCTGCAGAGGTTCCCCATTCAATCCACAGAAACAAAGAATCCCAACAGGGAATGCCAATGCCTGAGTGCCTTGGAGAATTTACCACACTATGCTTCATATACAGGAAAATATCATTCACTTGTTACATACATATTTAATCGTTATAACATTCTCCTTTGTAGCACACCTTTCCTTCTTTCTTACATAAAAGAACTTATTAAGCTCAAATGTCTCACACTATGCAATGTGTGCCTAAGGTAATTAACACATTCACAAAATAAACAGGTCATTCAGTAGCTACTACTACTTTCTGGGTTTTTTTAATTCACTTATACTAGCACTATTAGGTATATGGTCTGGTTACATTGACATGTGTCTTGGTCACCAAAGGCTTCCAAACAGCTGGCATGACTTGAATATTCTTCTACATCACTGACGCTATTCAAGCAACAGGTCATCAACCTAGAGCAGGAACTGCTGCTATATATTTAATTATGGGTAACTGGGTAAAGAGGAACAGGGAAAAACCAGAAGGTCTGACTGATTTTACAGGAATCTTCAGTAAAGTATTTTATTCTATTTTAGAAAACCTGACTTGGAAAAATGACTATTTTTACATGTTAATAAAACTGGTAATAATTTCAATTAAAAAAAACTTGACATACCTGTGGCAAAAAATTTGAAGACTATTTATTTATAAAGGTGAGCATTCTTAACTTATACAATTCTGATCTAATAATTTCCCTCTTTCAAGAGAATTACAATAGTAAGAGAATATACTTAGGTTTGAATTTGAATTCTGTTGTTTGTTCATGTAAAAAAAGAGAATAGTTAAAGTCCATTTTGAAAAATAATCAAACCAATTTCAAATATGATTTAATATCTAGCTGGTATAAAGCAGATTGATTCCTCTTTTCATCAAAGTGCCTCTCTCAACTGTTGTGTGGACACAAGAATTCCTTGAATCACCCATACTCCAGACTAGTTTGTCCAATCCTCTCTCTCCCCAGCAGATCACACAACCGCGCTGTCAGGGACTCAGGTACTCAAGAGAGCAGAGAAAAGCAGCAGCCCAACAACTCTTGTTTGTTTTTCAGGCTGCTCAGGAGTCTATTACCTCTACTTCATGCTATTAGTGAATACTTCTGTCAGTAGTATGTAGCTATTATAAAACAGTTGTCTATAGCCATTCCACAGTATTACTCTGTACAGTATCTAAAATGGTTGCAAGGAACAAAGTATACCGGATGCAGCATCACCTTACTGACAGCTTTCTAAACAGACAACACTACTGTAAAATGCTTAACCCTGTTATGGGCACCTGTGCTTGCTGGGCCTGATGTTATGAATGATGGCAAAAGACAACAGAAACAGTAACCAAGAGTAAAAGCGTCAAATGTACTGTGGTAACAGTCAGATGAAATTAACAGAGCTAGGACATGAAAACCAAATTATTTCAGGCCTCTAGTGCATTGTCCCTCACCAACATCTCCCTTTAATCTAGGGGCATGAACGCATGTATACAGTCCAGTCAACTCCTAAACACCACAGAATGGTTCTTCTATTGATTATGGCATTTTCTTGTTCCTCCAACTGGGTAAAGTTTGTGCGAGAATGATCCCAAGATACCCTCAGAAAGCAAAGTACAGTTTTACATACATGCCCAGTGCCCATCCAACCTGCAGCTAAGAGTTATCACTGCTGTTTAACTTAACACCATCACTTATTTAGCAGTCTAACAAAATGGTTGGTTAGTGTCCTTTAGCAGCTTGTAATTTCCCTGCTTATAAATATGTTCATATGCATACATATGCAAAAATACACATAAGTATGTCTTTAACGATCTATACACAGAAGTTAAATTGCCCCGCAAAGCATCACAGGCCAGTTCCCAAACAGATTCTGCTGTTAAACATATTTCAAAATGTTGTGCCCAGAGCACTGCACATGACTTGAAGGAAGCATAGCACCAACACAAGCAAGTAGGCATCTGCACATACAAACAACATGAATGTAAGAACATTTTGTGACCTCACCATGCAAGCAAACCCACAAAATACACAGATACTTCCTTTTTGTGAAGTGGAAAGTATTTTGAAGTTGTTTTCTATGTCATAAAGATACTCATGTTTCAGCCCACAACTGCATACCTTTTAATTTCTAAATCCTATTGCCATCTTACAGAAATAAACGCAGACTAAGTATGGCATATTTAAGACACTTTGAATTACAATGCTGAATGACTAATAAAAGTCATTTTTAGATACACAAGCAGGTCTCCAAAAAAAAAGGGCAAAAAACAACACAAACCCACAATTGAACTTCAATACCTGTTCTTTGGAGAGCAAGGGCTAGAATACTGAAGCATCTGCAAGAAATAAGACCTTTGCTTACTCTAGAAAAAGCTATTTAACCCAGTAAGATAAGGATGAGATTGCAGAACAATTGGACACATGCAAGGAAATACACTACCAACCCTTCATTCATAAGTAACTGGAGTGGGTGCCTAAAATAGAGATGCAAAGTCATCACATCAAGCAGAATTAACTAGCAATTGCTCTGTTCTACATAACTTGTTACTATGACTGGTTAGGCCATATCTGTTATCTCATGGAAGAATCAGAAGTGATTGCCATCTGTAACTTATAAATCAGATTATAGGATTCTAGTCAGTTATTACAGAGGGACAATCCTTCACAAAAGAGAAGGGAAGTCCCAAGTTACAGCCTGTTTAAAGTTGACTACAATGCATGCCACAAATCTACTTCAACTGCTGTGACACAGAACTTGTTTGTTTTTCAGGCTAAATATTTTCTGCTAAAACATACTTTGGCTAGTTAAAAAAAAAAAAAAAAAAAGCTATCAAACTATGTATTCTTTCTCTTCCTCTCCTTTTCAAACAGGATCCTTTCGACCCCATCTACTGCTATATAGAGGAGTCAGGAAACCAAGATCATCACCACAGGGAATCTACCCAGCAGACACAGGCTGTTCTGGCATGGCTCACAGCCTGTCTCTTGCTGACAGCCATTCCTAGCCATGCTAGTCAAAGAGCACCAATAGACTGAAAATGAGCCTTTATTGGCTAAAAAAAAATTACAGTGGATCTTCCAATAATTTTTCTATTTTTTTCTAAACGAGCATTATAAGAAGACAACAGTTAATAGTATGGTCAGTCTAATGTGCTGAAAAGCAAAGTTTGACAACACAAGGCTCTAAAGTTTATTTCATTAAACATTATACAGTGTTATGTACAGGGGGAAGAAAAAAGTAGCTATACTATGTTCTAAAAAGTCTATTTAAGGTTATAACCCAACGATCTGCACTACAGTGAAATGACATTAGGCTGTTTCTTTCTCTTATCAACTACTACAGTTATACCCACCTGTTACATTCACTGCTGGCCCAGTCTGGTACTGTGGAACTCCCGAGTTCTGTCTCACACCAAACAGTATACCAGATGTATTATCTGGTGCAGCTGGTGGAGAATCCATAATATAATCCTAGTAAGATATTTTCAAGAGGGAAAAGAAATTTGAGGTTTAACAATTTTTTTTACTTACAGGCTTCAAAGGGTTTATTTTAAAAACAAATGATTGCTTAAAGGTACTCCTAAGTACTCAGCTGTAACTCAAGTTGATTACAGTTTCCCCAAAACACCTTCTTTTGACAATTTTATAAGTTTGCAACTCTTATCAGTGGTTGTTAATTTATTCATAGCTGTGTGTCAGAGTACTAAGATCAACTGTAAGACCTGGGAAAGTCCATTTTATGAAATATTACTAAAACTGTTTGAATGGCTGATCGTAAGTGCGTTTGTTCAAAAGTCTAATGATGTTTCAAATTATACTTTGCTTGCTTTTAAAAAAATGAATACTTTATTCAACCTAAACTCAGGCATTCATCTATTACTCTTGCATAACAGGTAGCTGCATTTTAAAAGAAAACAGAACTCAAAAGTAGCACAAACCTGCAGCAAGCAGAAGCTTCTCAAAGCAAGATGATACTATGTAAATCAAATTGTACTAAGTGGTCAAGCTTTAATGAAAATAGAAGGGTATCTATAGCATGTTGACTGGGAATGGCACTGAAATTCATAATATCACTATGAGATTACTCTATATGAAAGAAAATCAATTTCATAAGGATTTCTGGAAATAATATAATCAAAGCTTCTTCACAAAGCACAGCTAACCTAAAAGTCAGTTCATGTTTCTCAGCACCTTGTAACATTAGATATCTTCTTAACCTTCAGTTTAAAAGGTTTGCCCTTTAGTACTACATATAACAAATTAAATAGTCCGTAGCCAATTCTATTGGCTCTAACACTGAAAACTGTTAAAACTAAACAACTTCACTGATAACAGGTAAAATTTGGAGGGAAAAGAAATGTGAAATTTAGTCTCTTCACAAATATTCAAGGTGGGGGTGAGGTCAGAGAAACACTTTCCAGGACTCATCAACACTGCTCACATATTAATAGGCCATTCACCTTAACACAAACAAATCAAGAACATTAAATATTTTCAGATATAGCAATAAGGAGTTAAGAAAAACTTTATAATAGAGTTAGTTTTAATGTAAAAATTAAGGTATGAGTAGCAAAACATTGACACTTGATCTTTCTACCCTGAAATAATTCAATTGGTTATACTTCATCAATCTGTACTGTCAAATAAAAAACTTGACAGGAGGAGCTCCATTTTCCCAGTAAGAATGGTAAAAAAAAATAATTTAAAAAAAAAAAAAAAATCACCCAATGCACATGCACTGATGACAGCGTACATATCCATGAGAAAAAGGCCAAAATACATTTTGCTGTAACAATCAATCTCACAAAATAATTCCCATTCACAATTGCACTACTTATTTGAAAACACCCTCAAAGAAGTTACCAAATTTTCAACTACCACCACGTTGACTAAACTTGATGGAAGTCTAAAGAAGTGCACAAGGACACACAGAGGTGTGAGAATCTATTTAAGGACTTCCAAGTACCAGAAAAAACTTGAACTAACAGGAAGATGCTTCTCCCCATCCTGCCTTTTTGTTGTACTTCTCTTAGATAAAGACCCCGCAGGACCTGAATGATAATTAAGCAGATGCAGTTGCTAAGCCACTTTCCATTATATTTGAGAAGTCATGGCAGTCTCTTGAAGTTCCCACTGACTGGAAAAGGGGAAATGTAACCCCCATTTACAAAAAGGGAAAAAAGGAAGACCCGGGGAACTACAGGCCAGTCAGTCTCACCTCTGCGCCTGGCAAAACCACGGAACAGATCCTCCTGGAATATCTGCTAAGATACATGGTAAATAAGGAGATGACTGGTGACTACCAACATGGCTTCAACAAGGGCAAATAATGCCTGACAGATTTGATGGTCTTCTACAGTATTACCACAGTGTTGGTAGACAAGGGCAGAGCAACAGATGTCATCTACCTGGACTTATGCAAAGCATTTGACACTGTCTCATGACATCCTGGTCTCAAAATTGGAAAGTCATGGATTTGATGAACGAACCACTTGGTAGATAATGAATTGACTAGATGGCTGCACTCAAAGTGTGGCAGTCAACAGCTCAATGTCCAAGTGGAAGCCAGTGACAAGTGGTGCTCCTCAGGGGTTGGTACTGGGACCAGTACTGTTTAATGTCTTTGTCGGAGGCATGGACAGTGGGATAGAGTGCACCCTCAGCAAGTTTGCCGACAACACTAAGCTGTGTGGCGTGGTCAACATGCTGGAGGGAAGGAATGCCATCTACAGGGATATAGACAGGCTTGAGAGGTGGGCCCATCCAAACCTCATGAAGTTCAAGCAAGCCAAGTGTAGGGTCATACACCTGGGCTGTGGCAATCCCAGGCACAAATACAGGTTGGGCAGAGAATGGCTGGAGAGGAGCCCTGAGGAGAAAGACTTGGGAATGCTTGTGGATGAGAAGCTTGACATGAACTGTCAATGTGTGCTGGCAGCCCAGAAAGCCAACTGCATTCTGGGCTACATTAAAAGAAGCATGGTCAGAAGGTCAAGGGAGGAAATTCTGCCCCTCTAGTCTGCTCTTGTGAGACTCCACCTGGAGTACTGTGTCCAGCTTTGGAGCCTTTGAAACAGGAAGGACATGGACCTGCTGGAATGGGTCCAGCAGAGGGCTGGAGCACCTCTCCTATATAGACAGGCTGAGAAAGTTGGAGTTTTTCAGCCTGGAGAAGAGAAGGCTATGGAGAGACCTTATAATGGCTTTCAAGTAGCTAAAAGGGGCTACAGGAGATACAGGGAGGAACTGATTTTCAGGGAGTGTAGCAATAGGACAAGGGGGGATAGTTTTAAACTGAAAGAGGGGATATTTAGATTAGATACTAGAAAGAAATTCTTTACTGTGGGGGTGGTGAGACACTGGAACAGGTTGCCCAGAGAAGCTATGGATGCCCCATCCCTGAAAGTGTTCAAGACCAGGCTAGACAAGGCTTCAAGCCACCTGGACTAGTCGGAGATACCACTGTCCAAGGCAGAGCGTTTGGAACTGGATGATCTTTAAGGTCCCTTCCAACCTAAACCATTCTGTGATTCTAAGATAATGAAGAATAACAATGGTTTCAGACTAGCCACAGGCAAAGCAGTTTAGCTTGCAAACCCGACATCAAGCACAACTGATGCTTAGGCAGTAAGCCTCCGGAAGGCTCTTAGTGTGAAGGATTATGCACCTCTGTACACTTGAAATATAACCCATACAATAGTTGCACACAAAATCTGCTTCTCTTACTATGTGGTTTGTTTGGTTTTAAGTACTGCTAACACTTTCTTCAAAATAATTGCCTGGATATTTTGATGGCGTATGTATATCTCCCTAGTATATACTAAACACATCTGTCAAGTAAGAAGGTAAAAAACCCTGGAAATTCCAAGTCTCATAATTTTTAATATAGCCTTTTCTGTTTACAACTATTCCTTTCATGCAATTTGGCTCCACCATTTTCCATACAGAAAACACCCAGAATCTTCTCATGCTTTAGAAAACAAAGCATTTTAAAGAAAGCAAAACAAAACAAACCCCAGCTTTACCGCATCAATGAAAAAAAAAAACAAATTTACATGTACAGGTGCTTTCACCTGCAGAAATGCAATACCTAGCACCTTTAAATTTGGGCTCAAGTGAAAAAAAGAAAAAATTCACTATCACTTTAGTTTTCCAATAGACTATCAAAAATATTGCATTCATACTATGAAACCTAGGTTTCCTAACTGTGAAAATCAACACACCTGGTAGCCAGATGCACAAAAAGGAACTGCAAGGCATGGTATTGGACCTTTGCTCTCCCAAAATTAACTAGAAAAAAAATGGAATAAAAATCCAACTCACACAGTAAAGTGCTTATTAAGTAGGTGAATGATGTGGACAGAATTGGCTGGGGTTTACTGGAGAGCATTCTGAGTGCTGAATTACAGAAGATCTTCACCACTAGAAACAATTTTTTCATAATGAAGAGGATAGCCCTATGCTATCATATGCAACAGCAGTAGTTGTGACCAAATTAGAATTGCTGTAAACAGTATGGCTGAAGGAAAGCTCAAATCAATTTTTGGAGGGGCATTAGCATACTGCAGCAACAAGAACACAAAAACTTCTAAAAAAAGTCAGTAAATCAAGTCTGTGACTGGAAAAAGGTATTTCAGTGATAAAACTGGAATACCAAACACTGCAAATGGTAAGTTATAGACCAACATGTTACAAAACTGAGGAGATTTGTGTTTCAACACAGTTGATGATCAAAAGCAATTAGTTCCCACAGAAAAAAAGTGACCTCCTGAGATTAAAAATTATTGCATCATATGAAGAATGCAAAAGCAATCTGAAGGGTGTTCAGCTAAAGAGGGGTCCTGCCACAGTGTTTAATCATACCTCAAAGTCATTTCACATCACAATATTGTAATTTCAAAGGTAAGTTTCCACATCTGGAAGCTAAAGATCCAAATGTCCCAGAAAGTTCCCAGAAAAACTTACTTGAAGCCTTTGCCACCTAGAAGCAATTAAGTTAGGAAGAAGCTGAAAACGTGTGAACAAAAATGTCACAGAAAGCCCAAGGCAGAAAAATCATCAATATCAAACAGTGGCCTCAAATGAAATAAAAACTAGATAAAGCGGGAAAAGGGAGAAAATTCCAAAAACCCTAAGGAGCTCTTGAATGAAGACAACTCAAAGCAAGGACACGAACCAAAATACAGGTAGTATACATATGACACCAAGAACAGCAAATGACATAATGTAGCAGGAGTGATATTGAGAATCACATAATTTTGCCCAAGAAGCTGAGCTATAGCACCTCAGTAAAAGAAAGCACACCAAACAAGCTTCTTTCCCCCTAAAAAGTATAACACAATCAAGTGGCAGGAACAACATAAAACAAAGAAAACAAATCACTCTAGATGAGGCTAAAATTGGAAATACAATTCCAAACTTGGATAAATTGAAGAGATGGAAGATTCGCTTTCAACATGTCTTAAGCAAGGAAAAAACCCAGAAAAATCTTCCTAAAGGTACTCAAGGATTTCTTAATATCCAAAGAATCAGATGTTACATTTAGCTAAAAAAACCTAAGAGCTCACAAAAGCTGTGATCAAAATGTCAACACTGTAAAGAAATCATATAATATACAATAATTTCAACAGCAGAATATCTATGCATTGAATATCCAAGAAAAGGATTCACTACTTTCTAAAGTACGTCAGTCTAACTTGGAATAGAGAGAACTGACTTAATACATGGTTAGAGATCCTTTTCCATGCTGTGTACCTTGAAAGTCACATTTCAGGCTGCAACTTCTTCAGTCATTTCTCTACTCTGCCAGAGAAAAGCAACAACCTGAGATTTCGGCAAAGTAAGACTACAAAACTTAACTGAAGTCTCACCTGTGACACCCCTTTTGAAAGTAAACTTGATGAATGAACTCTCACAAAAAAAAGAGTTGTGCGCACAGTGTCTTTAAAAGAAATCTCTTTCTTGAGGAATTACATCTGGCTTACATATACCTTTCAGAGAAGTTCAGCTTTCCTAGGTCTGTTTACTCCTAAGGTTTTCTAATAAAAATAATGTAGAAACAGCTTCATCTATTAGAACAAAAACAGGTGAGGGAAGTAAAGGAGGGGGCTTCCTTTTGCAGTTAAGATTCTGCATGACATCCTAGTACTCCTTTGAAGGATATAATAAAGCATACTATGTCATAAGAAAACATTTATAAAAATAAAATTCACAGACTTGAAACGTGTATACATTATGTGAAGTAGCAGACATTTCTGTATTAAACTGTCCTGCTTGATAAAGACAGATTAAAAAGGACTCCAGAGGCATTACATATATTATACCAATATCTGGACTTTTGATTATGTCATTTTTTAAGCCTTTTAGATACAGTGACTGATTTAGCTAACCTGCTTCACCAGCCACACCCACAATTTCTATCTGCAAACTGTCAGTAAACTGCTAAAGACTCAAAATTGGAAAGTATTCTGTGTTCTTTCCTCATGAACCTGCCAGAGATTCAACTACACAGTGGATAGAGGCAATGATTCCACTGCATTTTTTCTTAAGATATAATCAATCATCAGCAATGATTTAGCTGCAAGTCTTGAGAAGAATGCCTAATTCTCATGCTTTAATGGCCTCATTAACCACGTTTATTCAGACTAACACCACTGCTCAGTAAATGCAGAATACATTACATTGCACGACTTTTATTTACATTAAAAGACTGTCAACTGGGACAACTGCAGGTGTGTATATTTGCATGGATGGTAGAGATGGTGCGTACTGTCAGGTTTCTCTTTAACCTGATAGTAGTAGCTAACATTATAGGCACAGCACATTGTCTAAACAGTTCCATCTAAAATTATTTTCAATAAAGGTATCACATCACAGCTTATCTCATACAAACATGAAATTTTAATCTTCATTCTTTCTCATCAATGTCCAACGGCTAAGGCAATAAAAAAAGCATCTAACTTGACTCCTTAAAGTTACCATTCTGAGGTTCTGTGGCAACCCAGGAAGATCTATGATATGTGATCTATGTGCATAATTCCCTTGGGCTTTTCAAACAAAACAAGTACGTTGCTCAATTGTTTCGTCTACTGACCCTGCAACTTTTGGTTGCTCACGTCCTCCCTAGGATACTCCTGTTTCACTACAACTGACACGTGAACCAAAAAGCTAAAGCACCTAAGGAGCTACAACTACAGCATTCTCTAAAGAAGCAAAAATCCCAAGAGGGACTCTAAAAATCAGGTGGGAAAACCACAAAGTTAAACACCAAATGCAAGCTATTTAAAACTGAAATTAATTAATCAATACAGAGGATCCATCTCTGAGCACAGAAATCTGCAGTGTTTAGAGAATGAGAATTTCCATCATTACTCCACACAACCTAAACAAAATCATCTAACCAGTACTAATTTTTCTTATACCTAAGACTTTCATTTAATGTAACTCCACTGTTAGTAAAGGTATAACCTTTAAGTCCTGCAAATCAGTATTTTCAAATATACATTTTCATTCACCAGTCCAAGGTTACGGTCCCACAATCTTCACAGCTTATAGAATGTCTATAATCTAGTCCAGGTCTTCAAATTACTAGACTGAGTATCTTCCTCTTAATTTATTCAAAAGCAATTGCACTGTAGTATTCTACAGTCTAAGGGAATAAAAATTTACCTGATTGAGTATCACAGGTTGTGCTGTTACAGTAGCCGCTGGCCTGGATACAGGTTGAGCCACTACAGGAACTGCGATACTTCTTGATACTGGCTGTGTCGTCACTGGAATGCTAACAGGCTGTGATATTCCAGAACCTGACCCAGGCATCTGCTGTGTTGATAAACATCCAGCAATTGGTCTCTGCAGCGTTTGTGAAGTTCCTGAAACATTCACTGGTACAGACAATGGCTGAACTGCTACAGCACTAGTTGTAGGTCTGGATACAGACTGAAAGACTGATGAAACAGGCATGGCACCGGGGCTGGAGGCAGGTGATGCATAATGGTGACTGTCAGGCTTGAATGCAGCAACTGTACCTGTTACAAAGGATTCCAAAGTTATCTTTATATAATATTGCAGTCAGATGTTTCATAAGTGTTGTGGATTTTTTGTTTTTAGTTACCATATTAGGACAATAAAGTACCTCTACTGGGTGCACCATTCTGTATCCCCCTTCGTGATGAGCTGAGGTTGACTCTGTTCAATATATCTGTCAAAAGTTACATTTGTCTTAATTGCAGTTAAATTAATAGCTTAATTGCTTTTCAAATTAAAAGTAGCATTCACATCCACTAATTAAGCCAATTACGATTTGGCTTATAAATTAGAACATTATTTCTAAAATAAGTGGCAAAACAAAGCATCATTTGTACAAATATAAGATACATTCTTCTACTCCTCTTCTCTTAGGTTAAGCTAGTTCACCTAAGAATCTCAGTTTTTATTTTGTTGGAGATAGGCTAACACACAAATAAGAATGCAAACAAAAAAGAACATTTCATAAATATTTAGCTTTGCTGATTATAATGCATTTATTCACTTTTGTTTCTCATATACATAGTAAGTTCCCCAAATACTAGGAAGCATTCTCTCTCAACCAGTAGCTACACAATTAATTTCTGTATCGCAGGAAGATACAGCATTTACAAACTTGTTTTCAGACTTCATGATCTCCATTTTCCAATGTGAAAGAAAAATCAACAGGCCAGTGATCAAAGGAGTTGTCTTGGAAATGCATTACAAGGACTGATTTTCTTACGTATCCTATGTGGTAGTCTATGACCAGCATTCTAGCTCATTAGGAACACATGGAATTTCTTAGATTTCATGTTTACTTCTGAACTAACGCCACTAATATTCCCCAATGTTTCATGTCTCAATCTGGAGTTGCTGATCATTCCAGAACGTTACAAAATAAATTCACCAAATCAAAATATTTTTCTACTGCCATATTCTCAATTCCATTAGTGTTGCTGTCAAGTTTCTTGCTCTGACATGTGAAAATATGCATATGAAATCAGACAAATCCTTCAATATCTAACCAACAACATTTCATATACCTTCTCACACCAGGGTCAAATTACATCAGGATCTCACACAAACAGATCTTAGAGTATCTACACACTGTGTTTAACAACCTCAAGGCTGTTTCCACCAGCAATGGCTCATTGGGATACATTACTCAGGTTGATAAATAAATCTAATAGTAGTAGAGCTCAGAAGATCACAGCTTTCAACCTATCACCTGCATTTAGATCACACTAATAAAAAAGCAGCTGCAACCAACAGATTCAAACAGGTTTGCATTTTTATGATATGATGAAATTTCATTCTGTAATAGTAATACTATTTTTACTTCATCACTACACTAACTACGAACAAGGTTTTAGCTGAACACATACTTTGTGTTTGTTAATAAATCTATACCATACATTTGAATTCCAAAGTGAAATGAAACTAAAGCCCCCATCTACCTACAAAAAAAACCAAAAGCTATCCTAAAGTTATGTCTCAGCAAGCATATTCAGCTCCAGACAGTCTGATGTGCACACAATTCACATCCTAAAATACAAAGGTAGATTTTACCATTTTTAAAATTAATATTTCAGGAATCCATTGATTTGAAATTATACATGAGATTTACATGACTCCACTGATTCTTCATAGACTTGATGTGCCCTTTCCTCACTCCCACCAAAGCATTACTTGTCCTGTTTAGATAAAACAGCACTGAAGCATAAGAAAGCTAACATGCAGCACAGCATTTTAAAGGAGCAGCAAATTACAGGTTTGTATTATTATGAAAAAGGAAGCAAGAAAAAATGAGCAGTTGCAGGAAATAGTAAAGGCAACAAAATGTGAATTACTTTTCATCTCAGTCAAACTAATCTTCCAGTACATCAGAAGAGGCACTTTATCGTACATGACACTGTGCCAGCAAGCCAAACTTGGGCTTTTAACTATTTCTTTCAAGTTTTGCACAGCAGTCTGTGTAAAAATTGGTAACTGCATTATCAGGAAAAGGTTAAAAAATTGCTATATATTATAGAAAATATACCTCTTAGAAAAATTAAGTACACACGAGTCTCCATTTGTCATCTATTTTTCCACCTGATCAGACAGGAATTTTCTCAGGTAAAAACTAAACAGCAGTGATAAGCAAAGTTGAGTCCACTATGTCTTACCTATCACCAACAACGAACTGAAGCCTGACTACTGCCAGGTAGTGCTACTTACAAGCCAGAGAACAACTGAGGTCATTCTTCCATAGCTGTTTTTGATAGTCAAGTAGAAGATTAGAAAGAGAAAAGTTGAGGAAAGGGAAGGAAAAGAGATAAAGTAAAAAGTTATACCATAAGTGATTTTACTGGTGTCAGGACTGAGTATGGACAGCACTAGAGTAATATACATACATTTTAAGTCTCCGTCTTTTGCCAAAGTTCTTGAAGTTGCAGAATCATATCAACATTATAGGTTTTATGTGAAATATTTCCATCCTTTATGACTACAAAAAAACCATCTTGAGCCTACAACAACTCCAGTGAAACTTGGCTTATTTGTTGTTCCAACATGTGCCTAGCACCTTAACAGTTTTTCTATGCCATGACCTAGTACATATGACCAGCAGCAATCCAGAGGTCACTTGACTTTCCAGAAAACAGCAAGGCTATTTTTCAGTCCTTCTGGAAGTTTGTAACTGCACAAAAATTTTACTTAGAGTAACTTAAAAATATTCTTAAAATTTTCAAGAGGATCTTGAATATTATAAAATATTCAAAAAAACTAACCCTAAAGAGTATTTATTTACTATTTAAAAATTAATTTTCCACTTTTTTAAGCTAGTGTAAGAAACACTAGAATTACTATCCCAGCCAGTAACAAAAAATAGAAATAGATGGACGATGAAAACTATTGTGAACTAGTGACTGAACAGCTAATAATAGCTCCAAAGTTCATGCACCAGAGTGTGACCAGAATCCTCGTCTCACATTTTGTCTTGAGATTCTTCACTGCAAACTATAAGTCTTCAGAAAGTGATTGTAGACATCTTGGATACAAACAGTAAACCTCACCAGACAAAGTCTCATGTATTCAACAGCTAGAGAAATCTTAGGTCAAGCCTCTTAAAAATTGACTACAGAATGCCTGCATACAGAAATCAAAAACTTTCATTACTATAATTAAGTAACAAAAATATTCTCCTTTACTTACCTGTCACAGCCCAAGCACAGGACAAACATGGAATCCTGACATCTGCTGTCATCACAACCACCTAACCTCACTCCCTGCACTGCCTGCATTAGAAGAAAACTACAGAACTTGATGAAAAAAAAACCTCTTCATTTTACAGGGGATGAATGAATATATTAATAAAAATCTCTTACTTAACAAAGAAGCTTCAGCTATTTTCACATTAAACACTATTCCTGATTGTGCTTATAGACACTTAAGACAGTTACCTTGGTTCTGTCAGAACAATGTCCACCAACACATGAAATAGGGGGTGGAGAAAAAAGGGGGACTGTAACATGAAGACTTAAATTCGTGCACATTACTTTATTATCTAACTAAACATCAACTACATTAAGAGCAATCGCATGCATAGTTTCAGCATACTGGATCTTTAACCATATTCTAAAACTTTCAAATGTCTTTGTTTTGACTTGAGACTTAAGGTCAGAGATGTGCATAACCTTGCTTTTAGGACAGAATTTAAGAATTCCAATTTTCATTATGACAGCAAACTACAGAACCACTTTAAGATACAGAATTACTCAGGTCTTACTGCTAACAATTCTGTATTTTCAAAGTGCATTTAAAATATTACTCTTTGAAATATCCATTTTAAATTATGAAAAAGGTTATCTTACATGTACTAGCTGGCTTTGAGCTTGAGATTTCCCCAACAAAGATGGGTTCATCATCATCATCATCTTCCTCCACTTCTTTGACTCTTTTTTGCCACGGTTCTAGCTCTTCTTCTTCACATTCCATAAATAATTCTGCCATCTTGAGACTAGACAGTGAAAAACAAAACACACATACCAAAACATTCAGTACTTTCATGCAACAAATATTTCAACGTTCAGTAAAAATTACTGCACTTCATGATAATTCCCATAGAACAGTCTTCCCTCCCCACCCCATCCTCCCACCATGGTCTATACAGGTTTAACCTGATTTGATATAGAAGATCTTCAAAGATTGACACCACATCACCTATCTGATAATCATTCGAATTCTCATCTTTGCTATTAAACACGAGTAAAAAAAATAAATCAAAGATATCCTTCACATAATTTAAACTACTTTTGTATAATCCACAAGCAACTACCAGAGAAATTCTCTGACACCACAGTGAAAGCTATCTTAAAAACCCCACTCCTCTTCCAGGTAAGTTATTCAAAAGAAACTTGAAAACTCTACTATAAAGCATGTAATACACCTGACACAACTGAGTTAGAGCAACACTAGTTAGAGCTTTAATTTTTATACATCTACAAAAACTCAAACCAAACCAAACAGAACTCTACCCAAACCCAAACACTACCACAACCCCACAAATTTTGGAAGATTTTTCTAGGCCTTTCCATATAGTCACACTTTCTTTAAAACCCAAACAAAATTCCCCAAAACCCACACAACAAAAAATAATCCACCCACAAACACCCCTCAGAAAAAACCCTAGACCCACAACACATTACATAGTGTTTTCACAATCAATTAAGACTCAGTAAAAATTTTGCATAGGTCTCATTAGACTAAGTCCCTTGTGCTTAGAAACTTGCTCTTGCAGTATGGAAGAAATTGTCACATATGAAAATAATAATGAAAATATGTAGCTTTTGGAATTAACCAAATTATAATCAGCATTTTTAATTGCAACTAGTTTTATTAATTTTTTTAAAGAAATGGTGATAGCTAATGAAGCTTCCCCCTTTCTTTTCATATCCTCTAACATAATCTTGAAAGTATTTCCAAACAATACAAGAAATAAGAATTTTTTATATTTCTTTACACACACTCCAATAATCTAATTTGTAGTAAAACCAGTAATTTCATAAAACCACAGCGCTGCCTCAACAATAACGAGTGTTTCCTTTGTCTAAGACTCAGAGCTTCTTAAAATTCAATGACTCGATTTTTTAGTGAATCAGAGGGGAAACAACATAGTTTTACATCAGCAACCAAACAGTAACTCCAGCCAATACAGGAATCCCTTAAAATAAATGAGCAGTTAAGTATATGAAATTCAATTTGTCATTGAACTGCTTTGACAAAAAAGCAAAGAATATCCAAGCAACAGTTCTTTTCATGAAGGCCACAATCAATATAAGAAAGTTGCATGTCTTATTACCAGGCCACTGTCAATAAAAAAACATTAGCAATACTTTTCTCATTCTTGTGCTGATGCAACACTTACCTGACAAAGCAAACTAGTTACGGAAGTTTGGCTTCCCACTATTACGCAGTGACAGTTTTCTAACAGCTTAATCCCCTAAATTTAACAGCCAGGACATCAGACCAGCACTAATGTATATGATTATGTCATTAAAGTCTATAGTACCTTATACACAACAGAACAAAATCAAGATTTCATGCAAATTCATGAACTGATACTTTTAAAACTATATTATTTTTCTTGTAAGATGAAGAATGTTTATTCAACACCTTTTTCTGTTCGATTTCCCATGATTTTCTCCATTCCGAAAATACATATTGAGTCATGTTTCTTTTTTGAAAGTATAATTATGCAAAACTAAGAATACTGCTCATTATCTATCAACAGTGTTTGAAATGGAAGCCTTCAGCACAGACACAGCGAGAAATTGCCTAATATCTAATAAGAGAAGACAATCTCAGGATAGGAGTAATGAGCTGCTAGATTTGGTGATGGATTGTGGAAGTAATTAGTCTGTAAATACCTTATCACAGGGGAGCAAACAGAATCATGCCCCTACTTTCATTAAGCGTGAGAATGGGGCTGCTGGTATTACATACAAAGTCTTGGGTATTACATAAAGTAGTAAAGCTGTACTCCTTCCTTCCTCCCTCAGCTTAGGGTGCTGAAGTTAAACATGATGCTAGGGAAAAAGAGAATAAGACATTAAACTAAATGGTCACATGAAAAGAGTAAGAGTATGAAGCCTATTTCCATTTTAGACACCAGGGGCCATATGCCAGTTCTTGGAAAGAGAATCAACCCTGACTCCCCTTTGTAGAATGATGTTCATTAGAACACCTTTTCTTTACTAAAGAAAACTTTACACAGAAGTAAAGTTTATTAGACTTCAAGGCAAAGTGAATGACTACTTTCAGAGACCTTTTACATAGAACTGACAACATAAACTTGTTTTGTTTGTTTGTTTTTTTAACTTTAAAAAAAAAGTTTATTTGATCTCATGAAAAAAGTAATCAATTATAAAAATGCAAATAAGAGCACACAATTTATATTAAAACCACAAAATAGACACAAGCACTCTATATCTTAACAGAATTCTAACAAGATACATACAATAACTTGGCTACACTATAATGCAGCTGCTTTTGTGCTTAGCGTTTTTGGTTCTTTTATATACTGATAAAAGTAATTTAATAACACAGTCGTGGACTTTTAGAAAGTCACACCAACTGGCGGCATCTCTTACGGATGTTTCATTTTATTTAGGATGTACATAAGGTATTCTGAAAAGGTGACTCAAAACAAATGACAGCTTTTAAAAGACAATTGTCAAGATTGTTTCAGACCTTTTAACCTATTTTTATTTCAATGCTATTATTTGAAATCAAGCTTTCACTGACTTTTTTTCCTGGAAACAAAGCCAGCCTCACCAGTTTACACCCTGCTCCTGCAGTGCTCCATCACAATTGGCTGCTACAACTTTTCACAGGACTATGACTATAACTGCAGGTTAAAAATAGCCTGGCCCACTAACAGTTTTACCTGCACACAACAAATTGGTGGCCTGAGCAATCAAAGTCGCAGTATGGGAAAAAGGATTGGATTACAGGTGGTGTGCAGGACCTGCTCAAATGGTCTTCATTGCCAAGGGAAACATCTAGATCCATTTTTAGAGTACAACTAGCTTCCAAGTCTTCAGCTTCTTTATAACTACATTAACGCAGAAAATGCATTCCAGGAATCCTGCTAGTGGTTGCTCTCAAAGCCAAAACCAACAGTGAACTCTTCCCCGACTCTTCCCCAAAATATTTCCCAGTGGAGATGCAGATGCCAGTAACAGGAAAGGTAAGCTTATGAACAACAGACTTTACTTTCCTAATTTTTAAATACATAAAAATGTATATACACATTCATACACACATCTCTTTAAAGGCAGTCCATGCATCTGAAAGGTCCAAAACTCCAGTGAAATTCTCTATATACATAATCAAAAGAAGTGCTTAAAACATTGCTCTAGGATAAAAAGCGTCAAAATTGTGAACAAGTTATTTAAAACTTTAAAAAAAATATTAGACTGTATGAAGCTATCTCTTTAAAAGGCACCTACCCCACAAAAACTAAGGCTAGCCATAAAAGTTCATTAGGCAGGCACATAATCAACAACCTGCAAAGACAGAAGTTCATGAAACACTATAATAGCTACTAGACAAGCAACGAACTAAAAACCTAATGCAAGACAGGATAAGCATTGAACTTGAGAGCAGTAAGTTTCTGATGAAACAGCTGTTTTAAAAGCACTAGTATGGACACGGCAATCCCATTTAAAGACACCCAACTTTATTAAAGGCCAGTTGTATTTGTAACCTGGGTTTTTTTGCTGTTAGGATTTCAAAGCACTTACATAAACAGAAGTGATACAAACATCAGTAAATGTAACGAGAAGGTAACAGCTACAGTGAAAACAGCAGAAAGTGATCTGCAAACGCATTTTAAAGACGCACAGAAATTAAGAACATAGAAAATCATGGTAAATGCAGCTACAATAAGATTTAGAGTTACTGAAAGCCCATTTATTACTTCAGATGCAATTCACCTTATTCCACTCTTATGGTAAAGCAAGTTCTCCAATACTCATTACTTCTTTGGATCAGCTTAAAATAAATGGAACTAAATCACCAGTGAGAAACCATTATATAATCAGGACACCTCCATTAAACAGAAAGTTTGTCATCTTACCATAATGGTATTATCAGTGAATTGTTCGAAATATTTTTTTTTTCTTCCAGTTTAACAGTTGCACTTCAAATGAACAGTAAAGTTGTATTATTTACAACACAGATCATAAGGTGAGCACCGACGGTGTATTTTTCAACTTCCCATACAGGCACATAAATTTGCTTCATATTAGTCGTATGCAATCCTCAGCTTCATCAGGACCGCGTGCAATTGTGTTTTTAATCGACTGCTGCATTTGTTTCAGCCGCCAAGAAACCATGACCAAGCTGAAACTGAACCTCAAAGTTTTAAAAATGACGAAGTAGAAACCAGCTTCGCTCAAAAGCAAGCTACACCAGCCAAGGCTAGTGAGATGGTACAACCGCCGTGAGAGTTGGTACAAGCTCCGCCTCGGGCGGACCGACACTGCTTTCGTGGGCCGCTGAGGAGCTCACACCCCCGGGCCACCGCGGGTGCGAGGCGGCGGGAGGCAGCCAAGTCCCGGCGGGCGGCCCCGGTGCAGCTCCACCGCCCCGCCTCCCGCCTCCCTAGCGCCGGGTGACCGCAAGGACTCGGCTCCGGCTGCAGGTTCGGCTTTGGACGAGGCCCGCATACCACAGCCGCGCCGGGAGGGGAGGAGGCCCAGCGGCATCCGCTGCCAATGGCCGGGGGGCCCACGGACGGCGGAGGCAGGGCGGAGCGAGCCCTGTCCAGGAGGCCCCTACAGGCAGAGCCCCCTCGACTCCTTAGCGGAGCGGAGCCCCTCACGGCGCGGGGGCCCCGCCGCACAGACACGACGGGGGCAGGAAAGGGGCAAGGCCGCGCTCCGACCTAAGATGGCGTCGGTCTCGCAGGCGACAATCCCCCCGCGGCCCACCCGCCGCCGAGCGGCGGCTCCCTCCTACCGGGGAGGCAGCAGGGAGGCCCGAGNNNNCAGGGAGGCCCGAGGGGAAGAAGCGAGCTGCCTTACCGTGCGTGCGCGTCTGGAGAGGCTGCGGTGGCGGGCAGGCCGCCCCACTCCCTTCCTCCTGGGCTGGCGGGAGGG
>VZRU01011231.1:88114-116274 GCA_013398155.1 Pedionomus torquatus
AGTAACTTGACAGAGTTGCGTGGCCGAACAAAAGCTGAGGAGAGTTCTACCCAAAGTTAGCATTAAGTACAAACAATTGAGAATATAACGTAGAGTACAGGGGTGGAACATAAACCTTTTTTTTTTTTTTTCTTTTACACAGGAGATTCCATCTCAACATGAGGAAAAACTTTATTTTGAGGGTACCATAGCACTGGAACAGGCAGCCCAGAGAGGGTGTGGAGTCTCCTTCTCTGGAGACATTCAAAACCCATCTGGATGCGTTCCTATCAAGCCTGCTACAGGTGTACCTGCTCTGGCAGGAGGGTTGGACTAGGTGATCTCCAGAGTCCCTTCCAACTCTAACCATTTTGTGATACAATACAATTCAGACTGCAGGTCACTTGTACATGTTTTCATTGTAGTTTTTCATAGCCATTCACACATTAAATAACATAATCAAGTATACCATCAACTCTTTTATACATTTTCTGAATAAAACATTCCTGTTATTTTCAGTGGGACATAACAAAACTGCTAGACGAGGCTTTAAGTGGGCAGTGAAGGCACAGTTGATTGCAAGAACAGTCCTTGTGTATGGTACCACAGAGAGCTGCCTTTTCACTCTGTTCAAAATTTGCTTATGAAAATCTCCATATCAAAAGGTGACAAAGAAATTTAAGTTTTTCTTGTGCTTTTTTAATCTGTACTGCTCTCACCCTGGCCAACGTCAGTCTTAAGAATGCTCCTAAATGTAGGTAATTTTTTTCCTCCATTGTATTGCCCATTCTAATTTTTTTTTAAAAAGGAAGCATGATGCTTCCTTCACTAAAATATGAAAATATTTCTGGTGAATTTTGAAGGTAAATAATGGGAAAACACTTAAACCAAATGTAATCTGTGTATCTTTTAACTATTTTAGCCTGTACTTCTCATAACTTACTATTGGTGTCATCTGCCATAACTGCTTCCACGCATCCTCTATTTAGTGTAAATTCTCTCTCAAATGCAGGTATTTCTCAGAAGAATAAGTAGTGTCCTTCTTCCTTGTGACCTTAAGCTCTAAAGATATGACTGTAGTGTTTAGTATGGAAAATATTCTGTTTATTTTCACTATTATCTGTATCATCTAAATGTTTTCAAAGTATTTTGGAACCTCAGAGAAGTAAAAAAAAAAATAAACAACATTAGTAATTAAATAATTGCTGCTTAGTAATTGTGCCATTAAATCATTTGGTTATTACAGTTTAGTAATTAAGCTATTATTAAGCTATACCATCCTGCTAGAGTAGGAGGAAAAAAGAAAGAGAGAGAGAAACACTCTTGGTATTTGGCAGAAAATGGAGAAAAAGAATAGGAGCTAGAGAAGGAAACTTACTTTAGACAGAAGTGACTGGAAGAGAGAGGTATTATAGTCCAGTTACCTGAAATACGTATTTTCAACTACTCATTTACCTACTGAGAAGTCTTTGCAGGTATTTATATTCTTTCTAAAGCCAAATAAGTACAAAGACAATATTAAGATCATAAAGTAAAACATTGAAAAGTGTGAAATAGCAGAATTAAGATCAACTCTTTACATTTAATTTATTAAATTTCTGCATTTGTCCATGCACAATTGCATACTGTCTGTTCTGAAAGATTCATCCCTAAGACCTTGAACAAATGTTTGAATATCATATTTTTGCATCATCCTGCAAATCCACAGGAGCAAAGAATTAGTAAGTGTTCACAACTATGAAACTCATAAATTTATGAAGGATAGTAAATAGCCTTAGTAATAAATATAAATAAATATAATAAAAATAAATAAATATAGCCTTACTATAAATAGTAATAGTAATTTTTGTAATTAAGGTAATTACAAAACACATAGTTCTTTCCAAGGGTCCCTCAGTTTTACAGATGAGCATCTTGTCTAAGCTTAGTAGACAGTTAATTAAAAAGCCCTAAATCCTTGTATTTCAACAAATAATTGGTGGCTAGCTGAAGAAAAAAATCAGAACATTTAATGAGATCTAGAAAAGTTCTTTATAAAGAAGAGACTGAAAACTCTGTGTGCTTACTGTCACGTGGGTGCGCTATGTGTACTTGACATTAAGATGTGAGATTTCGTAGACTGCATCAACAACGAAGGTGCCCTTCTAGTGTTCATCAGCCATGGAAACAACATGGGAGGTGCTGGGATAGGGGGAAATAAAACCAGGGATTTCTGCCCACCTCATTTAGTAATAGTCCTTGTCAGTTACCGTTGCAGTGAGCCCACAGATCCAGGCAATTAAAGAACATACTTCTCCATAGGGTCCTTTTGCAGTAAGAGAGGAATAGGCAGATGCACCACACAGGAAGATTTATAACTCTTATAAGAGAAGCAATATGACAGAAGACATGCAGTACCTTCAAATGCGGTCTAAAAACCTGCAAGTTCTGGAAATGCCAGCCAGAATTAAGTACCATGAAGGAAGGCTGCATTATATGTAAAGGGGGTACTCATAAGGTAATGAGATTTTAGGAGGATCATACCTGAAAACTTACAGAGAAATCTGCGAACGTATGATATACTCTAAAAGAGAAACTTACCAGAAGCTGACTACAGAAAACAATTGTATCTCATGCAGTGGGGCAGCATGTGCGCACCACTGGCTGCAGTACTAAAGCTGAGCTTGCAATCTAACTAGTCTGAATTACTTTATTTTAGCTCTGCTGACCTGTGACTTGATTACTAGAAACGTTCCTTTCCCTTCTGAGAGTAACTGAAAGTAACCTCTCATCAGTCTCTCATTTTTGTCTCAAAATCATTGTGCCAAAGAAATCAATTGACTGCAATATCTCTCAGTGGTCCAAAGTGCTTCTATTGCTTGCTGCAAATTAAAAAAATACCCCCACAAATAAAAGTGAGTTGCATTTCTGTACTAAAGACACTTGCTAACATGGACTACTATGGATGTAGGAAGCTAGACACGATACTGTCAGTCTGACAGCTGTTAGACTTGCCAGTCCAATAAAAAACCCAAGTCTTTTGGTTGTTTGTATTTTACTTCTCCACTACCATTCTTTTTCTGTATCCCAAGTAAAAAAATTGCAATAATAAATCCATAGATTCATTCTAAGTGTAGAGTATCTATATATTGTTACTGTGATCTGCCCCTTCTGCTCTGCAGGTCGTTTATTTCTGTTGCTCAGTTTTAAATTGTCCGCTAAACTGTCATTTTTTCCATCCCAGAGGTCTGTTCCGCAACATCACCCTGTATCAACCACTGATGAATTAACAAGCACTCATTTTGACAAGGCATATGCAAGAAATAGCTGAAACTGGTAGCTGTATTGCTCACAATACCAGGGGTATAACTTATTTCCTCTCTTGACACCTCTGACTTTATGCTGGTCAAGGGATGAATGTAATAAGTAAGAAGTTATGAATACACCTATTAACTTTGTTCTGCGTGTCAACCAGCAGTTGTTCATATTGTTCTTACTTTACTTACCACATTCAGATGTTTTGAGACAACAGCATCCGTCAGTTAAGTGTGAGGATTTTGCAGTTGAGATACATAGTAATCATTCTCAAGATGGTTATCCATTTTTCTTTTAGGGAAGAAAAGCTTGGGCCTGGGCAAAAAATCCACTTACTCTTTATATCAGTTAGCAGGTCTTTAAACAATGCATCAATGTCTGCAGAAGCTGGATGGTTACTTTTCATGCTGGCACCGTGTTTTTAACTTGTTAATCCTTTTAATTTTTAACTACAGCCCACAAGTATGTCACTTAAAGGCAAATATTCCGTCAAGGTTTTTAGCAACACAAGTAGATTGGTTGAACTGCTTTCTATTTCCAGATGAAGACTAAAGAACTAGATAGTGGGAAACCAAGTAACGGGGTTGATACTTTATAGACCTTGCTATGCAAGAAAAGCATAATATGTGCTTAAAGCATGTAAACCACCTTACCTCTTACCGTGAAATCTCTTAAGACGAGTGTGTTTTTCTGTATCTGCAGATACAGGCTAACTTGGAAAACCTTTAACCATGCCATCAAAGACGCACAAAATCAGATTGTGCATTACAATTACATTATCTTTGGATTAAGAATTTATAAAGAAATTCTTAGAACTATTGCTATTAACATTCATCTTAGGAATTCCATTTTGTTACTATGATGATCTGACCCATTTAGCTAGATTGAAAGAGTCTTCACTTCTCCAACTCTTTCCACAAACAACAGAGTTGAATGGGAGACGGTATCCAGAAACAGGGAATTTGCACTTCTTAACTGAAGCAGTGAGAAATGTCACTATAAACTATTTGTGCAAGCCTCTTACAAAATTTATAGATTACAAAAATGCAAGCATCAATTAAGCTACCACCAGCATGCAGATACCTATAGAGTACCAGGAAAATATAAAGTTATCAAACCTTTTAGGAAAACAGAACTTTTACAGATTAAAACTTTACAGTACATTTCAGACATCTGCTTCTGCTCTGTTGATACTAAAGTATCTCTTACACAATTCTCAGGATGATTTTTAAAAATGAATTTTTAATATTTTCTTCACTAACAATTTAGTAAACAATATTTGGTGAGAGTGATTGAGGCATAAAGAAGTTTATACCATGTTCTGTAAAGTCTTCCCCAGGATTCTGAAAAACAAGTTTTATAGGTGGTTTAAGCTTAACATAATGCCGCCTTATTATTAACATCAAGGTTTACTTTGTCAGAGTTACCTAGGGAGTCCCCATCACTGAAGATTTCTAGAATAAGTAAAAACATGAGAAGCAAACTTGTTATGTTTAGTGCTACTAAGCTATGGGGGGAAGCACTATTAAACTGTGACAAATACACCTCGTGATGATTTTTTTTTTTTAAAGCCCTACTGAATGAGTACTCTGTATTGTGTCTGGTCACTGTTTGAATGTAAGCTGAAATCAGAGTGCAATTGTCTAGCTCTGATTTTGTATGTCAGCAAAAAACCTACAACAGAGCAAGAAGTCTTGCTCATTAGCACTGAAGTTACGGGTTTGTTTAATATTATTTGTTGTTCTTAGAAGTACTACATACACAGCAAGTACCAATTGCAATTGGAGCTGCTGCCAAAATTTTGTTAGGATAGATATGTTTTGATGGGAAGGTTGTAACTAGGAATGCACAAACAGATACTAAATGAACATCTGCAAAACAAACACTGTTAGACACATGTATGGTTTACTCAAATATTCAAGTATTCCATAAGGTATGCTTGTAAAATCTATTACATTTAGTCTGCTGCAGTTGGTTGTTAAAGTATAATACCTTCAGGAATTTGGCACAAGTATAAACACTAAGGGGTGATCTGATCTGTTTATAACATCATTTTATAATGTTTGTTAGACATATAAAACACATTTTACTTTCCTTTTTGTGACAATATGAAGAATCTGACATTCAACCTTGAAGAAAGCAAAAGCTTTCATTCTTTTAAACTTTAAGAGTATGCTTCTGTAAATTAAGAAAAAAAAAAGAGTAATAAAATTAATATTTAGGAAAGTAATTTTCTTTTCAGTGTGCATGTCAACATTACTCAAGCTCATCAGAAAAGAACACATTCTAAACTGCTTGAAGTTACAAGAAATGTTTGAATTGGATGAGCTCTTTCAGAATGTCAATTATTAAAACCAGAACCATAGCTATTACAAATCCAGTTTGTTTATTTGGATGCAAAAGAAAAATATTTCTAAAAAACCTTTATGTTTCCAGAAGCTTTTCATGGTGGCTTTATGTTGAAATAAAGTTACTACATCCATTTATCTATGGCAGCTGCCTTTCCAGTTCTCAGATCAGAGACACAGGGCATACACCTTGTCTATTGGATTAATTTTTATTATTCATCTTACAACAGATTCAATCCTAGATGTCTACTACTGTGTGTACTTCATGTAGTAAAGAAAATCCAAGCAAATAACTACTTGGTTTAGCCTTTGTGTTCCACTTGTACTCAATAAAGTAATGCAGTAGTGAAGAATATTGTTCCACTGGGTTGATGCCAGACATTGTTACACTACTTGGCAGAAGCCTTAAACAGCATGAAAAGTGACATAATACCAACTCAACTTATGCCCAGAGGCTCTTGTTGAAAAATGACACTGCTGGGTAAAGTTTACAGTTCTATTTTCTGCTTAAAAAAAAAGCAACAATACAAAGCCAAGGGAGTAGTATATATATATTGGAGAAGTCTTATTGACAGTGATTGCCAGGTCATACTGACAACTGCTACACTACAAGAATTCTGCTGGATTGGTTTCCCTCTTTCACAAGCTTTGTTAGAAAAAGAAAAGGTGTTGTACATTACTTTGCTGAGATACTTTAGTTCATTAGAATACTACAAACAGATATTCAGCAACATGTGCTCTTTTTAACAGGAAGTGAAAATTTCTCCTACTATGCTTTCTTTTGTTGCGATTTGTGAAAATTGATTAACTCATCACGCAAAATATTAGCCATTCTTCATGTAGCATCCCACAAGCAAATCACATTGTATTCAGCAGACAAAAAGAGGGTAATTCCAAAAAAGAAAAGACAAAAGTGAGTTAAAACCTGTAAAAGTACAATGCTCCAATGCAGCTTTTAAACCGTTACTGATATTACTGGAAGTGATAAATGCATCTGTTGTGAAAATCATAAAATAATTTATTTGCATCACAATGGGTTACTATTAGGAAGATTTAAAAATAACTGAAGAATAAACAGAAACTTATCAACCCCTACGCAATAAGTATTTTCTCATCATCCAAAATAAAGTAACTAATAATACAGAGATACGGAAAGAAAATCCGTTAAATGTAATATTATTTCGTAGAATATTATTCAGAATTTCTGCTGAGGTATCAATGACTGGATAAATCAGAAAGTAACACACCTACAGATAGTTAGATTTCTTGATATCCTTTATAAGTTATCTTGTATTTGCCTAGCAGCTTCTATTCATAAAAATAGAACTGAAACGGATTTGCATTATCACCATATCTGTAAAATCTGTCCATGAATTCTGAGAAAGTCTGTGCCAATAACTGATTTTCATTTGTCAGATTGGTTGCCAAAATGAAAGGCAATAAAGTATTAGGATAACAAAACAGAAAACAATGGGGATTGCTGTCTTATCGACTGGCCAGTTAGTTTACAGTCCCTACAGGGATATGTTAGTAATTATTAGTCCTAGAATCAACACTTCTCACAGGTCTGATCTAATCAGAGTTTTGCAGGGTATTTGAGGTGCTTTTCTCTGATTTAACTGTTGCTCATTAAGAACATTAAATGTTTATCTGAACAGAGATTAAAAACTGAGGATGTCGCACATCACCAATGCCTAGTTTACACATCAGGCTTGACTCATTCTGACTCAGTGAACAATTACATGAAACAAAACAAGGAGTTTTATTCCAAGATCTCTATTAGTCGGAGTGAGTGGATATCCTCAAACAGGAGAGGGAAGACCTCTGCCATGTGCATTCTCCTGGATAAATAAACTAGTGCCAGGGCTTTGGGGCAAAAAGCAGGATCACTTCCTTTTCTTGCTTATGAATCCAGCACGTCATGTCCTAGGGTTTTGGATTTACACTGCTCGATGAAGTTTAAAGCCATCAAAAAGTATTAGCATCTCTAAAACATTCTTTCACATATTATTTCATGTGAACACTGTAATTTCTGTCCCTTAAACTGCCGTTTTTTCCAGTTTCTATTGAGAACAGTCTCTAAAAGATTAACATTTTCTCTTTGATTTTTGAAAGTTCCTCTGCAGCATATGAATCAGAACTTTAAAATGGTAGAGTTAAATATTTTTAAAAAGCTTGTTTTTTAAAAAAAAAATTGTTGTGCTGGGGTTATTTTGTCATAAGTTTTCTGATCCACTGTCTTATATTGATAAAGTCTGAAACTGTCCTACAGCCCTTAAATCTGCACAGCTAGTTCCTTTTTGCCTCAATATACAACAGAGTCAACTTGTTTATCTTTCCTGCAGGATCCTGCATGTTGGATATAGTGTTCTTCGCAGAAATTGTTATACTCCTTGAAGAAAATTTAAGAAACAAAGTGGTTAGCAGCAACTCTAGAGCAGAGTTAATACTGTCAAGGCCCTCCATCTCCAGATTCTTAAATATTTCATCCTTGACTAATAACTAAGCCAGTTTGTAGTTGCCTTGCTAAATTACAAAATGGAATGCATGCTTCCTACCTGGACTACATGTGTCTGGCAGCCTGAATTGGTTATACTTCAATCAAAGTGCAAAGCCCATCTGAATACTACAGTGATGCACGTTTCGTTGGTGTTAATACTGACTTAACTCTGAAGCAAACAGGGCGATCATTTGCTGTGCAACACCTCAAGTGTTCTGAACAGCTTGACTGAAAATCATATTTTTGATGTTGAAATGTGGAGGGATCAAATCCATGTAAAAAATACAATTTCTTCATTTATTTCTGTACATTTGAGTAGTAGTATTAACATGACAGTAAAATTAGTAGGACATCTGTAATTTAAAAAAAAATGTTATTTCTTGAAGGTTAAACTTTTATTTGGCTTCTCAGAGGTATTTAACCTAGTTTATTAAAGAAAGGAGATTTATGCAACCATAGCAAATATGTGGCCTATTAAGAGGTTTTGAGCACACCAGATGATTTGATAGAATGATACACCTTTGAAGTAATTTACAGCTTTAATTTTTATAAAAGTAACTGCTGGATAGAGAGTATCCATACTGAGAGTTAGAGTGAAGAGATGCTCATTCTATCAAGGAGAAGGATCTGAGAAATGCCACAACTGTGACTACCGTCAGTTTGCAATCAAGAGCCAGATTTAGGTTGTTGTGATTCTGAAGACCTGAGTTAACAAAGGGAAAGCACTGTTATTAGCTGAGACTCATGAACTCTGAGGGCAAGGTTGGCATGTAATAAGTCTTACTTGAGTCTCATAGTAGAACTTACAGCTTTTTTTTGCATCACACAACACACGGAGAAGACACCGTTTCTCTGCTAACCTCACTTCAAGTTGATTATCTTTGTTCTCTTTGCTTTTTCTCAACATCCCATAGTGCTCCATTTCCTCTCAATATGCCCTGTTATTATCCCAGCTTCCAGTGTTACATAAGTGCATTAAACTAGTGAAAGTATCCCTTTTTCTCTCTTCAAATTCTGTGTCTGTCCACTGTTACTTTTCATCCCAACTGTAATAAAGATGGTAGTTCTGTGTTGTTGATGCACATAATGGGCTGGTAGCAATGGAGACCAGCGTAGCATCAGAGCCTGTAGCAATGAAGGATTGTAGAGCTAAACCTTAAACTGCAGAGTTACAGGAGAGTGAAGTATAAATTTGATGGATGCCATTTCTATCTGTATGATAATTTACGTAGAGAAATTGGGATTTTCGTATGACATTGTGATTGATAGTATTGCATTGGTACCAGCTGACAATTCTTCTGGCCTATGACAACAGAAATGCCATTCTTGTGTCACAACAGCTAAAAAATAAACTTTTAATTATTAACAAGTGGTATTAAATCATAAATAACAATGCCACAGCAATAAAATCCATCCTAACAAGCAAGGTAAGAGGAGGCTGAACAGAATTCTTTAAGGGATCTTGATCATAACATTCTGCAGACTTCTCGAACAAGTTTTTTTTATGTGCCCACAACAGATATTTGCAGGGTCATTTCTTTAATTGTGCTAATAGTTGTATAAAGCTATGTGCAGTAAAAAAAAATATTTTTTTCTAGACTTTAAATATCTAGCAAAATGCTGAAGCCCTGAAGAATTTGTGGTTTGTATTTAATTGCATTGTCACAAACAAAAGATGTCATATTCACAGTTTCCTGTAGTGCCACATTTCAGTGTATGGTTTCACTGGGAAGCATTAACAATGAATCAGTCAACTGCTCTGCTTTTATTTAGACAGGTGGAATACAGATATTACAATTCTACAATAAACAGATGCTTATCTGAGTTTGAAAGAGTTTTTTTAAATGGTATTTTTCCATGTTTTCTAAGCTAACGTGAACACCGTGCATATCCTTTACTACAAGCTAGGATTACTCACCAGATCTGCCAATCCCCAAAATTACTTTTTTAAAAGGCCATGTACAAGTCAGTAAAAAACCAGCACATCCCTTTGAAGGTTCAAGACAGGCTAATATTTTCCTTTTCAGGAAAGATAAGGATGAAATACCAGGAAGCAGTGATATATATGGAGAAGTGATACTTAAAGGCAGCCTTCTGTTCAGAATTATTATTCTAGGGAAGATTTTCACATAGGGCTGCAACTTAGTTCACTGGCACAGAGAAAAAGTTAATTTTTAAAGAAAATTATCTTCTGGAAATTAACGAAGTGGAATTGACTTATAAATTTAACAACACACCTTGCTTCTATTAATATATACTGTGTTGACTAAAACAGCAACTTTCAGTTTGACACAATCTGAGTTAGCTATAAAATGCCAATACCCTGACAAAATATATCAAAAACACACCTGCAAAAAATTAGGCATTAATTATAAACAGTCTCTAGTGTCTTAAGCTACAGGACTGTTGTTTTAGTTTGGTAGCAAAGTACTTACTTGGGAAACTTGTGATATAATTTTAAAGCAGTTTCTCAGATGACTTTTCTATTTCAACAGCTAATTGAAAAGAGTTTGCAGAAGCAGCTACATTCATTCACCTCGTTAACCACTTAATGATCTTTAATAGGGGAAGAGATCCCGCTCCCATGGAATCATATAGTCATTTAACTCATTTAGAGTACTTTCAATTTGATATTATTTTAGAGAGGAATAAAACATATCCACCTGATAAACTTATCCTTTTAAACATCAGAAACATTTAGAGCAATATACCTCTAGAGTCCAAACCTAATATTCTTGTATTCATTAACAGAACATAGCTTCCTCACCATATATAAGTCCAATATTGTACTATTTGAATTTTTAAATTATTTAATTTTACTATTTTCAACTATAGCATATTAACATAACATGTATTTAATTTAGATTTCTGCAGTGTCCTTTCCCATATATTTACTGTTTTGGTTGTATTTCTACTCAAGAACTGTACTTTTAAAGTGGTAACACTCAACATAGATGGCTAACATTACTGTAAGACCTTGAATACCATTGTAGATCAGAAGACAGCTAAACTTACCAAACAATATTAGATAAAAAGCAGAACTTGATGCTTTAGATGTGAGAAATGTATTCTCTAGAAATAAACTGAGTTATACAAAAGGATGTGTGTTGGACAAGAATTGCTTTCATGTGGATCCACTGCTGGGATTGAGACGTTTGCAATCTCCTTTGGATAGCATCTATTCTCTTGGACTTTTTTACAGTTTTCAGAATAGTACTTTGAGAGCTGTTATGATGAACAGATCAGCTATAGCTACTCTTTTGCATTGATCAGTTATCTTTGGGTATAAAGCTAAATATTGATGGCACACACAATATTTACAAATATAGTAATATCAGCAATCATTATTATGTGGCACTAATCAGGATCTTCATTATTTTGTACTTTTCAGGAGTAGTGGAAAGTGTTTTGGAAATGAAACAGTTGACAGCTATGGAAGTGCAATGTATGTGTATTCAGACAGGGAAAAATCAAAGATAACATACAAGTAACTAGGGGAGCTTTTTGCATCGCTTTACTTTTTCAGGTGTGGGGTTTTGTCTGGGGTGGATAGGTTGGTAAGGCTCTGATTGACAGAACATGATCCTCAAAGCAGAATTGAATAGCACAGGATTCAGTTCTGTTTAGGTTAGCTATTTAAAACTATAGAAATCCTAGTTTACAATCCTGGTCCTCTTTTTGGGACACCTGGAACCTAGAGTGGGAGGCAAATGTAAAGAGTGACTATTTATTTCTGAGAAAGTAAGAATCTAGGGGTTTGCCCAAGTGTAGAACACTTCTACTCCAGTTCTACAGCTTTAGGGTATGCTCAATGCTGAAAAAAACATAGGTTGAAAGGAGGGGAAAAAAAGGAATATTGAGATTGATAATAACTTCTATTTTGATAACTTCTGTCTCAGCAATTAAAAAAATCCAAAGATTGTGTAGTATTAATAAAAGTCTACACTTCACAATAGAGGGGGAGTATATAGTTTTTATGTCAGGTGTTGATCTGATTGAAAACTGGTCAAAGCCTGACCCTTCATGATTGGGCATCTCCTTACTGTACAGCTTCTGACCAGAATGTTTTCCAGACAGAGGGACAGACTGTTTGGCTATGTCTGGTTCCCTACTGTTGAGTTAGAAGAATTATAATCTTACATATTCACAGGTTGAAATTTTTATTCCTAGCACCTGCAAAATTCAAGAGCCACATGATAACACAAACTATTTGTTCTCTTATTAGAGGAGATTTATTGCAGAAATTGACAACCTCATTTTTCCTCCAAACTTGAATTTTAGAGAATACCAAGAAAATGATATCAGATGACAAATTAAAATCCTGTCTGAAGAGGAATGAAGCAACTAAATTAATCAACTAGAAATTAAGACAAATTCAAAATAGCAATAGTTCTAACCATGTCAGTCTTGAGTTACAGTTTTCTTTTGTGAACTGTTCCCTGCAGATGTAGGGTAAAGCATCTTCAGCATTTTTTATCATGAAAAAACAATTTCTTTAGTTTTCTTTCTAGCTAAGTGTTTTTTTCTTTTCATCCCGAAGTCAGTCATCTATATATAGCATATTGCAACTTAATTCCTTTTCCTAATTCCCAGTAGTTACAAACAATGCTAAAAACACCCTACACTTGATTTCCACGTTTTCGTGAATAATAAGATCTTAATTAAAATTAATCACCATTTGAGAAATACGCTAACTCTTTCACTGTTTTCAAGGAAACCATCTCTCCAATACAAACATTATGCTTGCTTTCTGGTTTACTCTTATCGGACTTTTTTATAAGGTTTATTGAAAAAACTGTACACTATGAGAATGTTAAGGATTATTTGAAATAAGTCTGCTCTGCCTTTTGGCTAGTGAAAGGCTTAGATGCTATCCTGGCTGTAGAGCTGTCAGCTAGACACAGCCTCAGAATAAAGCTGAAGAACACAGTGAGGAAGAAGGGCCTCAGTTAATGAGGAAAAAAGCTTTAAAAATGCCTTTGATGTGCTTTATATCTGCAGCAGTCAAGATACAGAAGAATAAGAGATGGCTGACTGGAAGCTAGAGCACAGCAGATAGCTGGGCTGTGACAGAGCCTTCTGTGAGAGAAGATCCATGTGAGATGAAAATCAGCTTCTGCAGCAGCAGTCCCAGATGGGCTGTTGTGATGTACAGAGCAATCAAGACTGTAGGAACCAGTGACTGATACCCTGCCACTGACCTGATTTTTGTCTCTGGTGGAGCCAAGAACAACTAGCAGCAGAAAAGGTGGGTAGTTTATTGTTGATTAGGCAGTGCACTTGCTTTTGCTACACAACATGAAACATGTATTTCACTTTGCTCCAGCAACTCACAAATAACTCCATTTCATGTCCTTTTTGACCACTATATAATAAATTACTTATTCCTAATGCAGCCTAGCTCTAATTTACTGCTAATTTACTTCTGTATCATATGAGTAACTTTGTTGATCTCACCAGCTCTTTGATAAAGAAAGTCTTTGTCATGATCTTCTGCTTTGCACAACTAGTTTAGCATTGGTAGAGCTTCATCGGTAACACAGCCCTAGGTATGTTGCAGGCTTTGCTCTGCTTGTCTGCCTATGAGCAGTGAATTTTTTGGCTGTTCCATTTTTATATCTTACTTATGTCAAAGTCCCACACTGATTTGCTACTTTTTTTGAAGTGGCCAGTAAAGTTTTGATTTCAACCATTGCAAATATACCACCAACCTAGAACTAGCTCTTTGAGTAAGAAAAACTTACCTTCAGAGCTATGAAGTACTTGTCTTTTTCCTTCCGTCACCTTGTAAACATAAAAATCTATGTTTTCTTTATACCATGAATCACTCTTCAAAACCACTAATGCCAAGTGAATAATCTAGGAGGCTTTCCAGGTCTGTTTTCTTGCTCTTACTGCCAGATATTATAATAATCTTCATTCAGTGTCTTAACACTTAAATAAAAGATCTCACTACATGAGCCTCAAAGTCTTAAACCATAATGTTTTTTTGCTATTCTATTTCAAATTAGAGTATTTCACACTACACCTCTGTCAGAGTCTTACCTTTCTCCATGAATATTAGGAAAAAAAATGGTTTAAAATGGTGAGCAAAGAACCCAGAATACCAAGGATCATTATATTATTCCATTCCATATTATTCCAAAATTATTCCATACAGTAAAATTTTAAATAATAAACTTACTTCCTGTTGATGAAGACCAACCAAATCCTAGATGGTCTTTTCAATTTTAGGGTGTAATCAAATTGATCATTTTGTACCAGTGTATCTTTGAATAATATGTGGACTTACTGTATTAAAAATATGGAGAAACACTTATTTCACTGGTGTTCATGCATAATAATCTAAAAAGACTGTATTGAGATCTTGACAATAACACTTGCAGACCTATGACTGCTTTAGGAATTCAGCTCCATCTCTATGTTATTCTAAGGTCTCTTTGGTACAGATACCTTATATATTTTACGAAACTAAAGAGGATAACAATGCAGCATGCAACAAGGGCGCATTGCTAATAATCCCATTCCCATTAAGTATTTAGAATGCATAATTCATATATTCATATTCATAGTCATGTTTCATAATCAGAACATAGAAGTAACAGGTTAGAACGACTCCATGCTTGTGAAAATGACTAAGTATTAAAAGCTGTGAGAAGAAGCCATTGCTTGAAAACAAAATCCTCAAAGGGAGGGAAAAAGATTGCAATAATTTCTAAATGTTTTCCTGCCCTTGTTTTTTGTTTTACTATTGCAGTACTAGGACAAGAGCAGAAATTCCTGAATGCTGAACTATCTGTAATACTGAAAAATAATTTGATCTGTCTCAATTATAAAATTGAAATATTACTGCTTATATAGGCTCGGGGCAGTTCTCATCAGAAGTGGTAAACCTTAACACTACCCCTTAGTTTGCAGTGATGCCCCATAGAATTTTGCACTGAGTCAGCCTGACACAAATGATAGTTGCTCTAATGCTATTCCAGTTGAAGAAATGGATACTACTCTGGCTCCGTAGCTGTTATCACTTCATGGGATTGGAACTATTAATGACAAATTGGATAGTACTAACAGTGAGAGCTACAGCCCCAGCAGGCTCCAATAAAGAATGTGCTTGACCTTTCCTCAGCTCTCGGACAGTTTTAAAGGTTTAGCCAGAGATCCTGACAAGCTGCATCCACTGTTCAGCAGCACCTACTTGGGAGAAGGGGACTGGAATCTGAAAGACATGTGGGAACACCAGTGAAATCTCCACCATTTCAGCCACAGAGATTTCTGTTTGCTCTGTGCAGTGCGATCAGAGCAAAGCAGACAGGCTAAGGCTGGGCTTTACAAGTGTCAAATAATACTGATTTTAACTTTGGATGACAACATATCGCTCGTTTTCCTTTTTGAAGGAAATAGATGTAGAAGCACTAGGAATTGCAAGTTATAACTACTTTTTAAGTCAACTTTCTACAAAAAGATCAGTTATCAGTAATCAAATCTGAAGTATTTTCTTGCAAAGTAGTTGAACCAAAACTGTCATAACCCATGTATGCCTTTGTAGGGGTCTATAAAGTAGATAAAAGTAAAACATCCCCAAATATATCATAGCAGTTGTGTATTCCAGAAGTTTAGAAATATTATTGTACCTGTATTTTAAACCTTTTGCCAGAAGATGCCAAAGTATTTCCAAAAGAACACCATTTTTAGTATCAGTTATCTGACAGATTTTACACTGTATGAACAAGTTGTGGGCAGTTGACAAAAATAATTCTGTACTTCACTTTTGACTTCAGATTTTAGCCTTCTCCAGTCTGGAATAGCAGTATTTTCACATTAGTGTTTTTGTATCTGAGCCTTAGCAGTAGAACTAAAATCAGTTAAGATCCTTTACACTGAATCACAAATCATACCCATTGTTAATTTAATATTGTGCAGCACCAGGATGTCTACAAGTAGTGACTGATTCAATACTATCCATTCGACAGTTTTCTATCTATCTTAATGCTTCCACAGTCTGCACATGTAGATGACGTGAATTTCCTGGAATTTTGATTTCTACATTAAGATGACATTAAGATTTCTACTTCGAACATTTTTATTTTTTTTTAACACGTTTACTCGCTTTGCTTTATATGAGAGATTTCAGAGTTGCTGAATTAAGCTCTAAATGTCTTACAGTCTCAGCCAAAAAACAGATAGTTTTAGACACTCATGGCATGTTAAACAGCTATTAGATGATGGTCCTCAGGGATGATCTAAGACATCCTGTCCTTAGTGAGATGTTGATGTCCCACAAGGTTTTTGTGTAGTATAAGAATTTCAAATACTGACTCTCAGCATTTGATCTATTGGTTGATCTGGTTATGCCTGTGAATGGCATCAGGCAGATCAAGTAGAATGATGGAAGACTTATAAATCATAGCAAAAAGACTTCCTAAGAAACAGTGTAAATCTCTGGCCCAGCATAGGCAATGCTCCAATCATATGGCCAAGAAACTAACAAATAGTTGTAGGTACTAATCAACTGTATGCTATTAGTTGTAGATGCTAAAAACAGATCTCTTGCTAGAAAAATCTATATGAGAAACAATAATGCAGCGAGCGCAGAGCCTGTTTTCAAAGTAGGTGTTTCAAAATATCTGCAAAATGTGTTTTATCTTCCTTTATCACCTGCTCAATGCAAGAAAGAAATGAAGCGTTTCATGCTGGGATTTATAATCTCTGTGGACTGTACCATGGTATCAAAGATGAAGTCAGCTACCATCTGCTCCATTTTATGCAAAATAGATGTGGCCCTTGAACTTCTGGCAATTTTCCAGTTCAATCCTCCATGCAGATTTCTAACACTCCTGCTTCACAGGATACCCTATTATTCAGTTCAGACAGTAAATTTTACTATTCATGGTCAACTGTTTGTTGACTACGTGGACTTTGACACAGTGGCAGGTATCTACTCTTGGGTTTTGTTGAAGAACTTAGAAGAATGTTCTGAAACAATATATATACTTTATATATACTATTAATTAACAATTAACAATGAAACAAGTTAATTCTTTACCTCCAGGTTTGTGTTACAGGAGCACTTAACTACTAGGTTTTACCCCTTTAAACTTTGATTTTATTTTTTTTAATACACAAATCCTGTTGCACTGTCACTTAAGACTAAAGGCTTCAAAAGCTGATGAATGTACAATTCAAGCAAGTAGCTCAATGCAAACTAACATTTTAGCAAACTCAGCCATATCATTGCAAAGAACTAATTGTAATTGTATAGATAATTTGTGGATTTTGAGTTATTTTTTAAGATATCATTTGGCTTCATTAATGTAAAAGCATAATTTGTCTGAATTATCAATACCTCTTAAAAATCTTAGGCAGTTATGTAGTTCTATTGATCTTCATGCTGGCATTTTATTACCTGAGGCTGAGGTAATACCTTGTAGTTACTATTAGAAAGAAACTTATACATATATCTTCAAAAGTTCCAGATGCAGTGGAATGCTATGGCTCTCTGTTGAGAATGTACTGCAAATTAAAACTGTGTTTCTTCAACAGCATGTTTCACAGACTTGAAAAGGATGTTTGATTTTGTATAAAAAATTCACTTGTGCTTGGTTTTGCATTTATTAAAAGTGAGCAACAGTAATTTTCCAAAAGTCACTCCCTTATCTGCCTGTACATTTTTTTAAATTTTAAAATGTTGGAAAAACCCACATTTTTTTTAAATTACATTTTTAAATTTCACTACTTATTGTCAGAAAAGATAGAGATCAAGAATAGAAAGCATACAGAAGTGAAATTAATTCACTTTTCGAACCCTCAGTGTGCAGATATTTAGGATTTGATACTAGTAGTCCTAAACAGTTTATCAAATTCAGGAACCCATTTGTATTCAGATACTCTGTGATAGCAGCGGTTTCTTATCTTCAAAGGAGGAGAGAATTCAGAATCTCAATACAAAGAAAAACCCTGTACTCCTGATAAGAACTGTAAATCTTCCCTTTGAAGACTGACACTATGAAGGATTCCTGCTCAGAGAAGCCAGAGCAATATTTTCAAGTAACAATGTCTGGATTTAGATGTCATACCTTACAAAATGCAAATATTTTCATGAGAGAGTATGCTAGAAGGTGGAACTTGGGGGAACTAAAGCAGTTACTATAGCAGACAGCAGATTCAACTTGAGCAGTAGCAATGCTGGAAGTGGCGATCTAAACAGAACTCCCATGGTTACTGGCATTTTCAATTTGTTGTCATTTCACTCTTGTCATAGAGACCTTTATGTCACAGTGACTACGGATAAAGGAGCCCACAGCTCTCCTGCAATAGTGACTCCTGGTTTGAAGGACTGATGGCTCTTCTGAGACATTGCTAGTTTAGCTTATGACGGATTTCAGCATGATGCCAAGATTTTAATTTTGCAGTGTGTTAAATAAAAGACCAACCAAATAAAAAGAGCAAAGTATTAGCCATACTACAGATAATGCCCCTCTTCTCTATGCAATTTTTTTTTTTCAGAATGTTTAATTTTCAGGCTATTCTTCTGACTGACAACACAAGTTCTAAGGCTCAAGTAGGTCCAGGTGCCTATTTACTGTCATGTCCCTTTGTTAAATGTTAAGCCAAGTTAAATGTTATGGGGCATGGAATGTGTGTAATTTGTCTCCAGGATAAGCGAGCAAGAGATGTGCTTCCCTTTCTGTATACTTGTTAAATCCTGGAACTGAAAGGGATGCAACAGAAAGCATTTGGGAAGATTCCAAGGAGACTGTATACTTTTCCTCTAATATTATCCTATCTCATTCACTTCCAAATTGTACAGTTTTGTCCTTTAAATTTTTTTCCCAGCTTCCTTCCAATAAATGTTTGAGCCCACAGGACAATTTTGAAAGTGTTTATCTTCAAAAGTTACTAACTGAACTTACTTTAAAGGGGAGCATGACTGGCAAACACAACAGAGGAGTTATTTTTCCCCTATAATGATTTAGCCTTTGATGCACAGACAGATGGTCATGATCTCCTCCTCCTCCACCCATGGATTTTTCTAAAATGACACCCAAGTTTTTCTTGGCAGCAGTTAGAAAGTCTGGCAAACAGCTCACTTCAGCTCCAATTATATTGACCACATTAATGCAAAAGATCAGCAAATGAAATGTTCCATATTAATTTGGAAGAGATGAATTAAATTTTGCAATGAAATAAGATAAACACAAATTAGAAACAAATGCCAGCTACGTACTTCCACTCATATTTAAGGATATACTGTGGTCCATTTTTTTCTTGAAGACATAGGGTGTTAACTCTCTTATAGTACTTCCTACGGCAGTAGCATTTAATAGAATTACATTTCTGAGTATGTCTTCATAAGCAGAATAATTCCCATTTGCTTTGAGTGTTTTAAGGAATACTAGAGAATAACACTTTCCCTCCATGCTCCAGGGACACCAACTCTTCAGATGAATGTTATCTCTAGATTTATTATCAAAGCTTTTCACACTTGTCTGTGCTTGTCACAAACTCCCAGGCACAAGAAAAGCAACCAGGAATGTGACTAACTCCCTGTTCAAGGGCTTCTAGCTGAATATTTTTTCCAAAGACAGTACCTACCATGCAACATACGTTTCTTTTACAAAGCAAAAATGAGGAAATCTTGCTGTCAATCCTTTTCCACCCAGTTACAGCCTAACTTCTTGCTGGTACTGTGTGCTGTGGCAACTGCATGTTAGCTCCTGTCTGCTTGTAACTGGTGGACAGGTTAATATTTCTCTATCAGTATATGAGCCATCATGAAGAGCTTTACCTGTGGCAGCTAAATAGTGTCTTCTAGGGAAAAGTATATCTTTAGGCAATTATAGTAAAATTATTTATTCACCATCTCTGTAGAAGGGACAGTAGGTAGAAAGTGTTAAACATCTGCTGTATATGTATTTATGTGAATGTAAAAATGTCCTACTAAAAAGAAAAAAAAAAATCATATTTTTTTCTACTGAAGTATAAATACCAGCCAGTTACATCAGTGAAGATGTCTTGTGATGACAATTTGTGGTTCTACCCAAACGATCTCTAATTCTGAGTCTGATTCGTTGCCCTGTAGTATAAAATGAATTGTGCTCAAGGTGTTCAGAGTTCTGAGCTATCTGGAAGTAATTCCTGGCTCTTAGACTGTAAGCAAAGTGAAAACATTGGATCATTCTGCTAGGCAGAAAAATTCTGTGCTTGTGTAACTGTTTAGAAGAATTGGACGTGGGTAACTCTATACTAATTCCTAACATTTATATTTATGCACACTTCAGAAAAGTTATGAATTAAATCTCTTATTTCAGGTCTCTGATTATTTTAAAGAAATGTCCTTCATTGAATCATAGACAACAGGATTCGAAATGATCTTAAACCAAAAGCTTTTTACTTTTTAATCAATTCTTATCTTTGCCATAAATATCACGCCCTCCTATGCTGTATGTATTCATTACACAGCTGTAGCTCCTCCTCTGAGCTGGCTAGCACAGCTGTAGTTATAGAGTGCAGACCAGGTGGCCAGTCAAAACTCTGCTTCCTATTGTCTGCAAAACACAGTAAATGTTGCCAATAATCTCTGCTTCTAGGCCCACACCTTGAGTGTTTTAACTAACATGTCTATTCTTTCCTTAGTCAAAAACTGGCTTTTATCACACATTCGACACCATTGCACTTCCTTAAGGACTTTTACTACTGTTTGATTGGCATCCTCAACTCATTTCCACACGCCCCCTTTTTTGTAGGATGAAAATTCATTTTTAAAACAGTCCTTTTCACCTGTTTTAGCCAAGCTGTACGAGGGAGTTTTACTGTGCATTAACTCTTAAAGGTTTGACTGTTTCAGCAAAAAAGAAAACAAAGCTGTTTTTCCTCTCCATATTTTACAGATGTCATTTCCACAATAACATATCATAAGGAAATTATATACACATTAGGAGAAAATTCAGAAATGTAGAGTTACAGATGGCACCAGTCCTACTGTATGAAACAGGTTTGGAAGTTACTCTGCAGCAGTCAGTGGAAGTGTGGCCATCAACTTGAGTCAGCTGTCAAGACTCGTGAAAGGGAATAGTGGCAACAGCAGCTTGTAAAAGAAGTGGATAAAAGAGCTTCCTATACTGAAAAGATAAAAAAGGGATTCTTTTTCTAGCGGTACAGGGAAGGGGGATGTCGGTGTATTAATAGCTCATGTAACTCTATACTGATAGGGCTGGTTAAATGCATACTCAATTTTTACTAATGCTCTAACATTTGCAATGGGTAATGCATATAGTTAGTTCTAATGTCATACGAATAACATAAACAGTTACTGATTGATTATTTGCTTAAAAATTGTTTGGGGGTTTTGTGTTTTTTTTTTTTTTTTTTTTTTTTTTTTTTTTTTTTTTTTTTTTTTTTTTAGAACTACTATCCACTGAAAAGGATTTGAAACTAATATTTACAAGTTGAAAAAATAATCACTTTCTGTTCACATTTGGAAACATAACATCAAAATCTCTAGTTTTCTGCATCTACCTTTTTAAGTGAGCCATTTCATTTGCAAGTTCTTTGTTAAACATGTGCGCTCCTCTAAGCCAGCAGAACTGGGGCATCTCTGTACAAATATATTTAATTCCATGATCTCTGCAAGTTTTATTGCTAATAATCTAATCACATTTCATGAGTACAACCAGTCATAAACCCGATTTTCATGGCCTCTCTGCTGTACCTGTTGTTCCATTTTCACAAGTGTAAATTCAGTCCCTGAGTCATTGTGAAGGGCAGCTGTTGCTAACCCATGCACGCAGCAGTTCTTTGTCCTTTCTATACTGTTCCATTTGAAGGGAAGCCAAACGTTTCTCTATGGGTAGCTTTTGAAAAGGGGGGAATATTCCAACACACCTGAATGGCACAATCTCTAGCATTTAAGTGAAGAAAACAGAGTGTAAGAAAGCTGAATTATAAACTGTGTTTATTTGGAATGTACAAAGACCAAGAAAGTTTTCAACCAAAATATTTGTGATCTTCCTCATTCTTTAAAAGTACCCTTTTGTAAATCAGTAATGCCTACAAACATTGTGCAGCAAACAGGAAATAGTGCTAGTTTCAGAACATTTGAAAGAGTGAAAACACCCTGCTAATTCCAAAGAGAATCTTCTCAGCAGCATCTCTCTCCTGTGAAACTCCTGCAGCTTTATAGAGTAGTGTGAGTTAACACCACCTGCCTGTTCAAGACTGGAGGGGAAGACATGGCAGTGGGAAGAAGTGCTGGCAGACAGTTCAGCCAGTGGCACATCAGCTATCTTTGTGACCTCTGCTGCTCACTATGCAGAACAGAGAGGGAGAGATGCAGTCTCTCATTTAGGGCAATTCCAGGATGGTTACATGTAATCAGCCCAGCTTTTTCAGATTCTTCCTCAAATACACACAAGTCAGGATAGACATGAAAAAGTAATATTTGCTTGATTTTAGGTTTGTCATTTTCACCATTAAGCTATGAATGTCTTAACAGCTTCGTACTCTCAGTGTTCATGAGGCTTTGCCCTGTTGAATCAGTTACAGTTATCTAATCTCAAAGTAAACTGCATAAGTCATATGATGGCTGCATTAAAGAAGGTGGTCTAATTACAGAATCACAGAATAATTCAGGTTCTATATAGTCCAACACCAAAATTCTATATAGTCCAATACCTCTGCTCAATTAGCATCAGGTATAGCAGGTTGCCCAGGGCCAGGTCTCCAAAGGTGGAGACTCCGCAATCACTTCCAACAACCTATTCCAGCATCCAGTATGTATTATATTTAGATGGAATTTTAATATATTTCAAGTTGTACCTATTGTCCTGTCACTGAGCACCACTGAGAAGAGTCTGGCCATGCTCTGCTTAAAGAGAAAGATGCATTCCTGATCCTTCAAAATGTAACTGTTTAATAGCACCTGGAAATACAGTCTACCTCCAAGAACAACATAAACACGAGTAAGAAATGATGGAGTAAACCTTCAGTGATTACAGGAAGACTCTTCACGCTGACTATCCTGAGCAGTGCCTATAGTATATTAATAGCTGATGAAGAATAGCATGAAAGACAGGAATCAGCCTAGACAGTAACCTTCCGTGTAGCCAGGACAAGGCACTCCTTAGTGTAAGGACAGCAAGAAATCTTGTTAAAATAGGCACATTATTCTTCGCTGTAGCAAATTTCTGCTAGGTAGGGAGGCAAGAGTAACTGGAAGAGTACTACAAACTATCTGCTGTTGTAGTTATGCTTTGGCTATAACAGATGCCAGCAACCTGGGGAATGCTGTAATCCTTCCTACTTAACAGTGACCCAGAGGACTAGGGTCACCCTCCCCACCCTTTCCTAGGGTGTTCAAGTCACTTCTGCCATTAAGATTGGCAGTTACAGGGAGTGAGCTGTTGCATTCTGTTTCACTCATTTTATGCTTGCTGTCAGCCCTGTTTCTGGTCTTTCCTTACTGACTGAGGAGCACAAATTGTTCAGAAACCTAGAAAACCTATGCCTTTGAAACTGTACTTATATTCAGTGAAATGCTCTGAAGAGCTGTGTAATGCACTTAGAAGTTGCATATAGTGATCTTGCTCTGACTAGTCTAATTGAAAATTCCCATCTTTTCTTTATTCTAAGAAGGTTTTATTATTCTAAGGTAAATTAAACAGCTGCCGGGTTTAAATGGTGCAAAACTTAGACACCTGATGCCACCCGTAGTTCTGTTCCTGAAATGTGAGCCATTAAAAAAACCTGATACACTCTGCAATCATAAAGCTACTGCGCAAAACACTTAGAAAAGATCTGCAATTTTGTATAAACATTTGAGGTATTAACTCTTGCTTGAAAAACATATAATCTCAGATTTTTCTTGCGGTCAAGGAGCTCAGCAAATTCTTTTTAATATGAAAAGGCCTGATTAGAAGTGATATTTTAAAATAATTTATTGAAAAAAAAAAAAACATATAATCTTAACTTCATGAAAAGAAGAGTTGCAAACGCTTGCTTAAATCAGAGTTCAGAAAGATATTGTGCAAGCTTCCCCCATGTAGTGCCACCAATTGATTTAAATTCTAGCTTGAAAAAACACCTGCTATTTTAGCCTTGGGCCTCTTCTTCCATAGTATTTTTATGGCTTAAACAATCATACACCACATTTAGAATTGAATCCTCTTTTCAAGAAAGCACATCTTATATTAATTCTCATGAATCACAATTGGGGAGGGCTGCAGAAGTGTGCATGAAAAGATTGCAGTTGGGTTTCAGTTGTCAATAATATTCACAAACAGACTCCCACAATCTTTCAGTGTGATCTGGGTAATATGTAATTTCAAATTAACCCTGAAAAAGTAATGGTTGAATCACCATTTTTACAAACCCTGCATACTTCAGAGCCTGAAGGTCAAAACTAAAGGAATGCTTTAGAATATTATCACCACATATATAAATTAGAGGCTCTTGTTTTCTTGTACTGCTTACTTAGCCTAATATCTAGATGAAAGTTTGAATTATACAGTAGGATGTACACAGCCTCACAGAGCCTTCTGGACTAAAATAATTGAGACCAAACAAAGATTCATCATATTTTCATGTCCATGTTAACAACTGTTTTGTTTTTTGTTTTTTTTTTGTTTTTTTTTTTCTTCCCCTTTTTTCCCCTGGTAACACATCAGTAAATGACTAATCCTGTACACACTCTGTATATGTGAGATACAGCACTCACTTGCCTAATGCAGAGCATATGTGCCTGGAAGAGGCTACAAATTCAGGTAGACATCTAAACCTTTTAGCCTGTAGAAAAAAACTTAGTTGCTTTAATATACAGTAAGTGAGAGACCGAGTTTGGGGCCAGTAGAGAAGGACCAACTGTAGTATTGTCATTCATCAATCTTGTGCTAAGGATAAAGGTATTGCGGCAAAGACACTCCACACTAGCTCAAGGCATAGTTGCAAATTAGCACCGCTAATGTTTGTAGCATAGTTGAATGCTGACACCATTACAGCTCATGGCAAAGAGTTGAGGCAGGGAAAGAATTCTTTTCTCCTGTTGACTGCAGCAAAGCAGCTCATTTAATTTAGACTTCAAGCTATATGAAATACAGCAAACATTATTTTGAACAAAATGCTTTTGGCAGACTTAACAATAAACCTTAGTGACAATATGTTTGACATGCTCTTGCGTTTCATATACTATAGAAAAATAGCACTTCATAAAATTATGACTCATTCCTAACACTTCACTAAAAAATGAGTCAGTGAGACTACTTTGTGTGGATGCAAAAATTTTGATTAGTACTTAACCCTATAAAACATGTTTTGGAAGTTGAAATTGAGCAATGGATAGACTAAGTCTGTTGCCGTCCTGATTAAAAGTCTCTGGAAGGTAGTTTTGTGTTAGAGAGTTTTGTATTTCTTAAAAAAAAAACATATGCTTCTTGTTCTGTTCACTCACAACAAAATGTAAGTGTAATGGTCAAGACTTAGATAATGGCCAAGATGTCATGAAACACGTCTTACAGTAATTGCTTGCCGTAATTGTCCCATTACTTACATGTTAGCACATTATAAAATAAATATGTATTTATTATAAAAATTATCTCATATAAGTCATATGTCAATATCTGTTAAAATAATAACTACCTGGACGATAGGTATCACATACTGTGTACTTTTGCACTGGGCTGTGTGGATACCAAAGCTATTTGAGTTACAGCTACAAACTGCAAGCCCAGAAAAGGTCCATCAGTCTGGCTACACCTTACCTTCTATCATAAGAAGAGTGAAGCTTTCAAGTTACTACTTACAAGCTTTCCCCATTTGTAGCTCTACAGGAATTCCTCTTACCATCTGTAGGAATGCAGTTCAAGCAGTGTCAGGGAACAGCAAGAGCAGGTTGCCTTCTGAGGGAAGTTGAGCTGGCAGCTAAGAGGTGGCCACAGCGAAGACTATGCAAGGACATGACCTCAGGACACAGTCTCACAGCATCAGACAGGCAAGCAGCAGGTCCTATCAGTGGTCCAGTGATCATCAGACAAGAAAGGATCCAAGGTCTATCAAGGAATACCTAACAGCACTTCAAGAACAGGGTCAGCAGCAGGCACACATAAGATACATCCCAGGAAGAAGATGAAAAGCACAACCTGAGCTTAAATGGAGTCCCTGGTCAAAGGTGTGGGAAGATCTCAGGTGAGACTGATCAGAGCAATTACAGAGAGAGCTTGTTACTGCACTCAGGGCCTTCACAAAGCACTAGATTTTAAGATGTGTTTTCCAAGTCAGTGTCTTTTTGTCATTAGTAACATAAAGAGAATATACACGTAGAGAAAACAGGAGAATGTTTACATATGTTTTTCATTTTCCAGATTTCTTGTTGGTCTTGAACAAGAGCCTTTGGATAGATACCACTGTTCCCTAAAACACTAAGGATCATTCTCTTTCTTCTCTAACATTTGGTGAGTTACGAACTTGACTTCCTTTCTGATACATGGTGCCCCAAATGCTTATGAACTTTTGAAATCCTTTCATAAGCAATAAATTGCTTTATAACTACTTTCAGAATGTGACAGAATAAATTTTCCTGATTTCTCTTGCTTTTGTATCTGTGGGTGTTTTTAAGAAGCTCGTTTTACTAGACCTAAGTCTGTATTGTAGAGACTCAGTACTCAAGTATGTATCTGGATTGTCTGTTAAAACAAGTTTTAATTTAATAAATAATGTTTTTAGCAATTATTTTATAATATGTCTCAAGTACCTTGTGCTATATTTAAGATATCTACATATAAATATGCAGATATATGTTTATATAATTAATGCACAAGTACAGTCACATTCTCATGCATAAGTGGTCTGCCACAAATTTGCATTTAATGATGAAGACAAAACAATTCTAAGAACCAAGAACCTGCCCTAATCACAACAGGCTATGAGACAGGCAGGAAAAAGGAAATAAAGAACTATGAAAAGATGACAATAGTTATCTACATATACACAAAATTAAATCAACTAAAAATCTTTGAAATTAATTATAAGAGATTTTTTTTAGAATTAGGTATTTGCTTTATGTATAAAGTGGAAACATGGATTATTTTCATGTTCTGTCATGCACAGGAGTGAAACCTTCTGTATTGCCTAAAGCTTTAAACATGTTTGTGTTGTATCTGACAAAGTGAGCATGGTTCAGAGCTGAGCCCTTCAGCATGGATGTCAGCCATAGTCACCAGACAGGTCTAGTCCTAGAAGGTTTTGTGAAAGAGAATTCTGACAGTCTTCCAGTGACACAGTCATGGTTTTCCCAGACAGCAATGACTATCTGTGTAGGGAGTACTGTCTACATCAAAATTGGCACCCGTTAGAAATAAGTGTACTCTGGCAGAAACTGTAACTACAGTCAGAACCCAGAAGGTAATCAGCACTGGCTCTAGAGGCCATTAATTAAATGGTTTGATGATGAAACAAATAGGCTGTGCACTTTAAAGCTACTGCACTGCACAGAAAAAAAATCTATTGTGATTAATTATGACAGTAGCTTATATATATATATAGTTAGTAGTCCTGTATAAAGTGTAGTTTGACCTTCAGTATGGATTATTAGAAATACATAAAACCCATGGGAAATGATGTTTTTGAAGTCATCATAGTATTGCTGAATATGGGTTGAAATTACAGATTTTTCTTAAACCAGTGCCTCTACAGGCAATTGACGGACTTGACAGACTGATAACCTCTTTAAAATAGAAGAAAAAAAAGAAAGAGAGCAACAGTGGGAACAACTTCAGAAATTCATGGAAGGCTAACAGATACAATTAAGGAAATTAAATCCTATGATACAGGAAATATGTTTCTGAGTATACAGCTTCAAAATTGGAAAATATTTTTGGTCCTTGCCTCTTTCATTTCTAATTTCGTTGGCTTTTAAAAATGTATTCAGCCTTGTGAAGCATTCTGTGATGGGATTTGTATATAATGTTTATTCTATTACACTGATTTATTTTCAGTGAGTGGGATCTTTTATTTTATAAAATAAATAAAATTTTATAATTAAAAATTAT
>VZRU01011232.1:2130-26062 GCA_013398155.1 Pedionomus torquatus
TCTTAATGAGTACAGATTAACAGCCCATTTAGAAAACTACCTTGTACATTTCTGTTAAAACAGTATCTTATATTTCTAGCAAAGGAAATACATACCAGTTACAATTACGTTAGTTTTAGTTTGGTGATTCCTGATAATTATTTTCAAAAAGATATTCTTAATTTACTAAGATGGCTGACAGATCTGAGTTGTACAGCTTTTTAAGAACTCTCTCTAGACTTAATTCTGACAATGTTTTTTGTTTGGTTATTTTGATTGCATTAAATACTGCTTTATGGTGGTATGAGCATCTTCTCGTGAGAAAAAGATTTCCTGTACCAATACTGATTTACCTGTTGCTTGTGCTTTCATCTTTTTTGGAACATACTTCTCAAAATATGTGAGTACTGGGAAATTTCAGACACATATTTAAATGTACTCCTTAAATATAGTAGTACTTAGCTACTATAGTGGTAAGCACCGTAGAAGAATATATAGGTGAGGAAGGCATATTCAGCATACATACCCAGTACACTGGTGCAAGCCAAAACCTTGCTTTTTTGATTTATTTAATTGTTTTATTTATTATCTAAAAATTGATCATGAGGACGGTACTGTCTGTCATTTTAAATGTTGCTAGCAACAGTATCTTTAAGCCCCGCTGAATGCAACCTACTTTGAATTGCAGGACAAGGTGTGGTGATGGAACGTTCTCCTTACAGCGACTTTGTGTTTCTGGATGCAATGTTTAAACAGGGCTATATCCACAAACGATGTAAGTTACTTGCATGCAAAAGGAAGTTATTTTGATGTAATCTGTCAGAAGTAGAGTAGTTTAGTTTTTTAAAGTTAAAAAATGGACTCCTTTAAATATGTTGTTCCTTAGGTGTTTAGTACCTTGCTGTTCCACGCATCAAGGATCAGCTTGAAGCCACGGGACTTTCAGTTTTTATTCAAGGCTTTGGTTTTGTTTAGATGTTAAATAACATGTATTTTATGTGTTACTTGTCAGCCAGATACTCCTGTATTTCCCTAGAAATGTGGGTGGGCATGCTGATGAATTCTAGAGATCCTTCAGGCAGACCATAAGCTTACACCATTAGGTAAATAATGGGTTAACAGTGTTTGGCCTACTTGCCTTAGATAGCCAGCTCCCTTTTGAATCTCATAGAACATAAATAGTGCTCTCATTGTTCTTTCTTGCCCTTCCTTGCTCTTGAAGGGCAAGGAAGGAGGACCCAGAGAGCTGCAGGTGAGTCAGCCTCACTGTGATTTCCAGAAAGGTGTTGGAACAAATCTTCCTGGAAGCTACATCCAAATATATGGAGGTTGTGAAGGTGATGGGGTCATCATAGGTTTATGAGATGGAAGTCATGCTTAAATGCCTGTTAGTCAGCTTGTCAGAGAAGGCTATCTCTGTTTATTAGGGAAGAGGAACAGTTTTAAATTGGAAGAGGGGAGATTTAGATTAGGTATTAGGAAGAAGCTCTTTACTGTGTGGTGAGGCACTGGAACAGGTTGCCCAGAGAAGTTGTGGCTGCCCCATTCCTGGAAGTGTTCAAGGCCAGGCTGCATGGGGCTTTGAGCAACCTGCTCTAGTGGGAGTTATCCCTGCCCATGGTAGGGGGATTGTAACTAGATGATCTTTAAGGTCCCTTCCAGGTCTAACCATTCTATGATTGTATATTTTTTATCTTGGCTCAAGCAAGGCTTCCAGTGCTGTCTCTCAAAACCTCCTCACAAACAAGCTGATGAAGTATGGATTAGGTATGTGGGTGATTGAAAAGTGGCTGAAGTGCTGGGCTCAAAGGATTGTGATCAGCAGTGCAAAGGCCACCTGGAAGTCAATAACTGGTGGTCTATATCAGGGAAGGATACTGGGGCTGAACAAGCTTTAAACTGGGACTTGTATTTAACGTCTTTCACTGCTTTGATGGCATACATAGTGGGGTTGAATGCACGCTCATCAAGTTTGCTGATGACACTAATCTGTGTCGAGTGGTTGACATGCTGGAGTGGATGGATGCCATCCAGTGGGACCTTGACAGGCTTGAGAGATGGGCCCATGTGAACCTCATGAAGTTCAACCATGCCAAGTGCAAGGTCCTGGACATGGGTTGGGGCAATCCCAAGCACAAATATAGGCTGGGTGGAGAATGGATTGAGAGCAGCCCTGAGGACTTGGGGGTGTGGTTGGATGAGAAGCTCAACATGAGCCAACAATGTACACTCAGCCCAGGGAGCCAACCCCATCGTGGGCTGCATTAAAAAAAGTGTGGCCAGCAAGTTGAGGGAGGTGATTCTGGCCCTCTGCTCTGGTGAGACCGCATTTGGAGTACTGTGTCCACCTCTGAAGTCCTCAACATGAAGGACATAGACCTGTTGGAGCAGGTCTGGAGGAGGGCCAGGAAGATGAGAAGAGGGCTGGACCATCTCTCCTGTGAAGACAGGTTAAAAGAGATAGTTCATGTTGGAGAAGAGAAGGCTCTGGGGAGACCTCTTGTAGCAACTCTTCAGTACTTAATGGGGGCCTACAGAAAAGGTAAGGACGGAGTGTAGTTATATAGGATGGGGGTAGTGGTTTTAAACTGAAAGAGGGGAGATTTAGATTAGATATTAGGAAAAAAATCTTTACTGTGAGAGTGGTGAGGCACTGGAACAGGTTGCCAAGGGAAGTTTAGGATACCTCATCCCTGGAAATTATTAAAGACCAGACTGGACGGGGTTTTGAGCAACCTTTTCTAGTGGGAAGTGTCCCTCCCCATGGCAGGGGATTTGGAACTCAGTGATTTTTAAGGTCCCTCCATTCCAACACTAACCATTCTATGAATTAAAACATGGATGATAGGATAAATCTGCAACCTCAGCAGGTATTCAGCTGATGCAAAATTTGGAAAGTAATGGTTGGACACGCCATGCCTTTGGCAACATAGAGAAATAGTTGGATGGTAACTTCATGAAGTTCAACAGAAGGGAATGCAAAGTCCTGCACTTGGGAAGGAACAGCTGCAGACACTGGTATATGCTGCAAGCCAACTGATTAGAAAGTAGTTTTGCAGGGAAGGACCCTGGGAGTCCTCATGAATACAAAGTTGAATGTGAGCCAGCAACATGCCTTTGTTGCAAAGCAGGCCATGAGCATTCCAGGTGCTGAATGAAAAAGAATCTTTTTAGCGGGTCAAGGGGGCAGGGGGTGTCACCAAATTTGGAGTATTGTGTCCAGTTCTGAGCTACCAGCTGAAGAAAGATAGGGACTTACTGGAGTGAGTCTAGCAAAGGGCCTCGAAGGTTACTAAGAACCTAGAGCATCCAGTGTGTCGGGAGCAGCTGAGAGCACTGCGATTTTTTTTGCCTGCAGAAAAGAAGGCTCAGGGGCATGTGTGTAAATACCTGATGGTATATATGTGCATAAATGCTCGATGAGGTGTACTGTTGGGGGAACCAGTCTTTTCTAAGTGGCATATAGTGAGGACAAGAGTTTGTGTTTGTGAGCAGCATGGTATTACTGTGCTGATGCCTTATGGGCAGATGTGTGGAGTCTCCATCCTTTGGTTAGGAATGGAGCAGTTATGTGACATATGTAGCAAACCAGCAAATTTACAGCTGAACAAAAGTTTAAAATCTGTAGAAAATAACTGTAAAGCACAGTCATTGGCTGACCCCTGTGCAGATTGCTATTGAAATTCTTGTTACAGCATGTTCTTAACAAATCTGGTATTTTGGCTTCTCCTGAGGTGAAGATAATTGGTTCCCTGTCTGCCTTGTGTTTCTGCTGTCTTCTTTGATATGACTTAAATTTAGGAGGTGTGTATTTGATTTCTAACACCTGCTGTGGGTTGCAGCTTCTTGCTGACTGAGTTTGAGAGCTGGTTTTAATGAACTATGTCCTACTGCTTTGAGTTGGTGAGGCAACCAAAGCCCAGCAACCCACAACTTATATTTAATTCCAACAAGTAATGGATTGTACTGAAATCCCTATAAAGTAAACACTTTGGTTAGAGGTATTGTTGCTTATTTTGATGCCAAGCACAGTGGACTTTAAATTTTTCATTTTGAAATTGAAATTTGAAAAAAAACAGCACTATATTTCTAGCTAAGCCAGTGAGCTTCATTGAGGAAAGCTTGCACTTGAGATACATTTAATGGAGCCTGTGCTACTCATGCCACTTAACTTTGAATGAGGCTTAACTTCCTCTGAGGCTGTGTGGCTTCCTAATTGCCAACTATTACCTGCAAAATGCTTTAAGATATTGATGTTGTAGAAGAATTCAGTTGCGCAGACCTAGCCAACTCCTCTTAGAATTGTTTGGGTTCCCCCCCCCCGCCCCCCCCCGTGTTTTTTTTCACCTCCTTCACTGGAGGTGAAGTCATCCAGTCCTGTCCTCTAAAGCAGAATCTGGCTATGGTTTTTTTTGGAGAGAAGATCCACTGTTGCTCATGTAGAGCATAAAGCTATTGAGTAATGGTAGTGCGGAGTATGCCTCCAGTAGAGATCAAGAGGAATGATGCTAAGTTGGTGACCTCTTAAAATATTTGCTTTATCTTAGCATGATTTTATGTATGTGTTGGAGGATAAGGCAGATGTTTGCCTGGTCCTTGGGTTTCTCCCATGGTGGGAAATAAAGTACTTCTTGTAAAATCTTCTTGAAACGTGGAACTTTTTTCCATTGCTGTCTTGATGGTAGGATGGGGCCCTTTATTTCGTGTACGAGGCTGTGGTCATCTCAGGTGACCTGAGTGCTACAGTCTATCCCTGGTATTTTTAGAGGCTGTCTCTAAATTATGATTTCTCTAAACTTAAGTTAGAAACTTCTTAGTTTAATTGTGTTTTACCTTCTATTTCTGGAAGATAAGTCTAAAAACTTCTTGAATCTTATTTGAGGAAAAGCCTTACCTAAGCTTTTTAAATAGAATGTATTTACCAAATGAAGGAAAAAAATACTTTAAAATGATTGTAGATTCATTACTTGGTAATTTATAATATTAATGCTGTTCCTATTGCACTTGTCCTCATTTGCAACATGTGTATGTGTTCAGCTGGGCTCTCTTTAGCTTTCTAGTTCGTTTTTGTTTTTTTTTATTCAGGTCTTGATCACTACAAGGAGATCAAAGAGGTCAGCATTTGTGAATTCTTGCAACCTCACTTGGTCATTTATATAGATGTACCTGTTCCAGAGGTGCAGAAGAGGATTCAAGAGAAAGGCAAGGTAATTTTGCCTGTTAACGTCTGCTGCAATTGTGCACTTACGTGTGAATCCCAGGGGTTTGCACCAAAATTCTGCTTCTGAAAAATTTTTTGTCCTTTTAGGTGAAAGAACGGTGTATCGGTAATGACTGTATGGGTATTCTGGTATGGTTGCTCTAAAAAAAACCAACCAAACAAACAAAAAATACCCCCAACCAACCAAAACCCAACTTTTTCGACTGCATCAGAATGCTGTCATTTCTGTAACAAGAAACTCTGTAAGAATCATCTACCCTTAAATACAGGATTTGTGGTTTTTTTGTTGTGTGGTGTTTTGTTGGTTTGTTTTTGTTGTTTTTTTTTCCAGGAGCAGTGTCTGGGTAATATGCTTCTTGTGGCATGCTCTAGGATTCTGTGCTTCTTGAATGCCAGAAACCCCAACTGGCTGTCCCATTTTCTGGCCTCCCCAGCTGACTGCTGTTTCAGATCTGTGTTGGTGACTTCAGAGTTGTAAATGGAAGGCTGTCCTTTGCTGCTTCATGATCTGTGGCTCTAGTTGCTTAGACTGCTGGTTGAATGACTCTCCTCTTCTGCCCTCCATCAGTTCACACTGTGACTGAACATGCCTGTGTGCTTTAATGAACAATATACTTTTGTATAGGAAAACCACAGCTTTTTTGTTTTTTAACAACTTCAGTGACAGAATTAGAAGCTTCTTAATATAACTTGGGAACCTGTGAGTTCTTTGCCATTATGAGCATAAAGGTCAGTGGCATTTTTGAAACTTTCTGGCAGAAATTGCTGGGAAAACTTTTAACTTCCTTGGGGCAGTGGCACTGCTGAACAATAGTGCTTGTTTGGAGACAGTATTTTTGGGAATTCTGCCTTCCTGGTGGATGGAGTGTTTCACTAGTATTCAGTGTGCTACTGTTGCAGGGCACTAGAAAAAGAAAAGCTCTCCAGTGGGCCCAAAAAGCAGAGGGACAGATCATTCCAATGTAAGGGGCATCTTGGATGAACGTTTCACACAGGAAATGTTGTTCAAAATGCAAAATGCAACCTAATTTAATTTTAAGATTGAACTGAGGGAACACATGGTAGATTAGAGAAATTCCTGGGATTTTGCAAAAGTGACATTGAAGTACATGGTATGGAAGATGAACTGTTTAATAGCAGGTATGATATCCATAATATTCCAAAGAAAGATTTTATAGCTCATGCACTTGTCTGAAACTATAGAAATGGATGCATCTTGGCCTTCTCGTTAAAAAAGGCAGACTCGGACAATCTTCTCCTATTTTCTGGATGATTGTATATAACTTCCTTGAATGTGCAGGTAGCTAGGACTGATCAGTCCTTGGAATGCTAATCTTTTTGAGGCATTTGAGGTATTCCACCCCAGGTGAGCCATCCCCAGGGGGTAGCAGGAAGCTGATGGGGAAGGGGAGGGGGGACAGGCAGGGGGTGGCGGTACAGAGTCCGTGGCACTCCAGGGTTGGCGATGGTCGGTACTGCGGTCTGGGAACGGTCAGTATCGTAACAGTGTTTGTATCCTTCTCCATCTATATTACTGTTACTGTTTTTCTTGTTCTACTTGTTTTGTTAAACATTTTTTGTCCCAACCCACCAGTTGCCTTTTTCGTCCAATCCTCTCCCCACCGCTGTAGGATGTTAGAGCCAACAGGGCTGCTACGTGGTTCTTTGTTGACATCTGAGGCTAAACCATGACACCTCCCTTTCCCTTTCTTTCTAGATTCCCTAGCAGATCAGAAGGATCTTGGTCGTAGCTAATCATTAAAACCGTGGACATAATAGTGCAGTACAAAGCAATGATTGATGTAGACTGACTTGTTCCTTAGAGTGCTCTAGATATTTAATGCCACGTAAGAAATTCTGAACGTTCCAAATATCTTAATTGTTGAAACTTTCATTAATGTGTATGCGGTTCACTTGGACATTTGACTGCTAAGGCAAGAGTGAGCTCTTAGCAGATGGTGTAGCAGTGCCTCTGGGATCTGTGGCTGGTGGAGAAAAGGAAGAAAACTCATTAAACAACATTGTTTTCTGTTTGGTTTTAGCCATATGAGAAAAAGGTGTCTCCTTCATATCTTCAGAACATTGAAGATGCTTACAAGAAAACCTTCATACCAGAGATCAGGTTAGCAAACCAAAATGTTTTGTCTATTAATTCTTTGAGTAAAAATGTGCGCAGTTCCTAAAATCTCTTCCAATACCAGCAAATGAAATTATGTTGTGTGAGAAATCTTCCTTGTGCTGTTTGGTACAATATTATGTCCTAATGATAGGGTATTGCATCCATGACATAACAACTATGTATACTTGTGTGTGTGCTTACCTCTGACATCTGAGTAGCCTGATGCTATTATTATAGTATTGGAAAATAAAAACTGAAGTCTTTTTAGGTGTGAATTTCATAAAGCAATGTTTTTTGACTCTTAACAGATGGAGATTGAGTGGTGTGTTGCACAACAGTCAATTCATTGAATTTCATTCATTGACCTACCAAATGTATTGCAAAGCTAATGATCCCTGGTCAGCAGTATGTTTTTTCATCCTGCTGTCTTGAAGCATTGCAGCTTTGCTGTCATGGAGTCAGAGGGAAGCATAAACCTTTTTGTAGTTAAAAAAGCACTTCAGGAGCAAAGCCAGGAATCTGGTCTGTTTGCTCTACAAAATGCAGTTCTGTCTCCCAGTCTGACAGTGTTCTGTATGTGGTTGGTGTCAACACCTTGGCTTCTCTTCCTGCTTGCTTGCAACAGTGGTTGGAGTGCTTTCTTGGAGTCTTGTTCAAAATGCAATAGTGATAGCTTTGTGATTTTGTGACCTGAGGAGAGTATGATGCACTATAAGCTTTTCTCAGGCCTTTTTGGAGCCTTTGGAATTTTTCTCTCCTAAAAACTCCTTTCATTTATCATGGCTTTGGTTAGTTTCTTGATAGTGGTATAGAGGGAGAGGAAAAAAGCTTTCCAATAAGGGAGTATTCCCTTTTCTAGTTCTTTTTCTCCTCCTCATGAGGCACACACCTGATAAAGCTTTCCACATTTGAAGAGGATTTGATGAACTTGTTGATGTTGGTATATGAAGACTGCAATGCTACCTGCTCTGGAGACTGAAGGTGTTCTTCTCTGGGATCCTCTGGCTTTCGCTAGCTGGGAAGCAAGAGCGTGTGTACTGTAAGCTTGAGATGAGACCACGATTGTTTGTGAGCTACCCCAATTCTTATAGAAGAGCTCTATTAAAAATCTAATTGTCCTAAAAGTCTAAAAACGTGCAAATGTAAGCAGTCTGGGTACTGCATAAATCGATGGCTTTCTTGGAAGGGAAACTCTTGAAGGTCTCAGAGCCAGGTCTGCTTACATCAAAATGATCTGTATTTCTGCAAGATTTGGTGTGTGCCTGAAGCTAATTGAGTTACCCTTAAGACAAAGTAGATCTTCAGGTATATTGTAGTCTGCTTGTTTTCCCTTACTTTCTTGCTCCATCTCCCAGGGTAAATCACTGTAAGTGCACTGTCAGTAATTGAACTCAGTAACTTCCTATTAGGCTTGTCGTTCTTACAAGGCAGAAATCATTGGTATGATGTGTGGTCAGCTGCCTCCCAGTGTGGAGGTTAGCAGCCAGCACATGGCTTTCTGAAGGAAACGGGCTAAGGATGGAAGGGGAGCGTGGGAAGCCTTGGGACTGCTGTCCTCCTGAGGGCAGAATTGTTTTGAATTTACTGGCGAGGAGGAAAATGCTGCTTGTTCTTTGGATCAAATTGAGTTCCAGAAATATACCGTGTTTAGTGAGGCTAAATCCTACATCTGGTCCTGCTGTGATTTCAACTCTTTCCCCTTTGTCTGTACGTGGTCAGTACACTTGTTAAGCGAGCACCCTCTGGTTGGCATCTTCATCAGTATGAGCTTGCAATAGCTTGTCAGATCAATCTTTGTGCTTGAGTCTGAAGAAGGATGTCTCTGTCCCTTTGATGTGGGGGAGGTGGTGAATGTGTGAAATTTCAGCTTTGCAGGTATTTGGACCTCGCTGATGGCTTATATATTATATAAATGTACAGAAGCTTCAGCTGTCTTTAACTATTTGTTTGCTGGCTTGCAGAGTAATGCTGTGAACTATATTCAAGCCTGACAGTCTCCAGGAGCTATGATTCCCTAACTCTTGAGGATGACCAAAATTTGGTTCAAACGGGCTAAAAAGAGTGATTATAGGTGGTTGAACAAAATCCTACATACTTTTCATGTTCAAAAGTATGTTTGTTTGTTATTTTGCTTTTCTTGAAATCCAGCAGGAAAATAGTATAGTTTGTTTCTTAGCAAAAATCCTGTTACCTTGCTCTATTTAATTGGAGCAATTTGATGCTGCCTGAAGTGGTGTTTTATAATCGATATTGTGCTGTCTTAAAATTGGTGCTTCCTTCTAGTCTGACATGGTTATGAATGTCTACTTAATGGTTTTTTTGATAGTGTATTGTGAGCATGGAGCTGACAAAGTGGCAGATACTACCTTCTGATTTTGAACAGACAGCTTTTCGGTTTTCCTTTATTTTTCTTTTCCTCTACCAAAGCCCCAAGATTGCTGATCTCTTTATTCTGATGTTGATGTTCAATACTGCTTCCACTGAACAGCTGTTTTCTCTTAATGAGAGCCCTAATAATCTGTAGAGCATCAAGTGATTTGATCTGCAGTGTTAATGCAATTGCCAGTATAAGACTCTGGTGAAGTCTGACCTGTCTCTTTGTTTACCAACAGTTGATATTAAAGATGTGAGTATGTAATATTGAAGATGTATATGTGCTGCGCTGTCACAGCAGTTTCCTTTGAAAGGAAGCCATTTATTTCTGTGACTGAAGAGTCATGTTAGACTTTCTGCTTTGTTCTCAAGTTGAGTTTTTGAAGTGTGCTCCCCTACTAGGAGCACTAGTAACAGCTTGGGGATTTGTAGGAATAAAAGACATTTTATAAATGAACATTTTTCCAGAGCTGTTTTGACTGACTAGTGTTAATACAGATCAGGAACTAGTTTGGACTGCTGCAGTTATAAATTATTTTGATAATGTGAATACTTAGGCTGGCAGCCCAAGTTGCTCGTAATCCTGATTAAACTTGGAAGTGGTTGTGCTAAGCAAAAAGTCTACAAATTCTTCTCCACACTCTTCATCTTTGTTGTGTGTTGTTAGATGTACCAAGCATAGTGGGCATCCATTTTATTTTCTCAGAGGATTTTGTTAGCTAAGAGAAGGGTGTTCTAGGGCAGCTAGAGCAGACTTGGGAACAACTGTTATTGGGGGCAGCTGTTTGTATGTAGAAGAGAAACATGTGTTCATATAGGAACTCCTATCATGGCCCTGCTCTGCAAGGGACGTTTCTACGAAGGATGCTGTATGAATAAGAAAATCAGGTAACCGGGAAGGTATTATCTGTTTTAAATGTTTTTATACTTACAGACCTTGCTGACTGTGTTTTATTGGCTCAGCCAGCTAGTAAATGATGAATTTATGTATTCTTCTCTTAAGTACATTAATATCTGTGGGTAATTTTTAAATAAAGAGAAGTCTGCTGAAGTTCTGGGTTAGACTGGTTGAAAATTCACTTGGCTTCAAATAGTTTGGGAAATTATAATTGAGGCAATTAACCACATTAGTGAAATGGAAACAAATTCGTAGGTGGGATTTTTATTTGTATTTTATGTTTTTAAACTGAAAATGTGTACATAACGCAGGCCATTTGACCTTCAAAAGCAAATTTTCCACTAGGTAAGAAGCAATTTACAGGTCTAATAGGCTTTCTATTGTAAGAAATCTATAAGCATTCCAAAAATTGTAATGATTCTCATCCTGTTTTGTACATTTTTAACTTCATTTCTCCTTTATTTTGGAGCAGGTGGGAGAGGATGAGTAGAGCAGTTACCTGGCGAATTAATTTTTTTTTTCTTCTTTGCAGTGAGACCAGTGAAGTTCTGCAGTACACGGCAACTGAGGCAGAGGATGTGGAGAAGGTAAGAGTTTGCTTTGTGTGTTGATGATTTTTTTGTAAACTTCCAAGACTGTCTACTAGTGTAAGGTCTGCCTCTGTTGACTTTACCATTGTGCAGCTTCCTGATATGATAAAATACCTTTTTTCTAAAAGCTGATAATTACTTGCTTATAGGAAAGAGCTGGATAAGCAGAGCTGTCGTAAGTTTTGTAACCCTGGGTTATTAGTCTGCACGAGTTAGCATATGGTATCTAAATAGCTTTTTTTTTTTCTCCAAATGGTTTTGCCATACATGTTAACCCTTGGCCGAGCTAGATAATTGCCTTCTTATGGCTAGAAATAAGCCATCTCTTATGTGATGTCATTAACATGAGTTCACTGCTTCCTCCTACTCAACTGTGATAAGTTTTGGAGTAGGTGTAATGTATTTGCCTTGATTCAGGAAACATTCTTTCTCATGGAGTGTTCCTAGTGGGGTAAGAGCAACTTTTTTTTTTCCCCATTGTTAACTTTTCTGTGTAGCTGCTGTCTCCTGTCAAAGCAGCAAGGTTTTTGTAATTCTAGACTGTTTTGTAGTGGGCCCATCTCAGTTCTAGGGATGAAAGTTTCATGGTGAATCCCTCACTGGGATTGAATTCTGTACCAGCATTAAAGATCCCAGCTGCGCTAAAAGCGTATTTTCAGATATGTCTTGTTGATTTTAGTATTTTCATCCTCTCTGTTTCTTATTTGAAAGCTCTGATAATCTTATCACTTAATGCTTGCCTTTCCTCTGTTAAAGGGGAAAAGATATATGAAGCTGGTTATGCTGCATTTGACTTTAGGAAATCGTTCCAGACCTTTATGCAGCAGTGTATGATTAATTCCTAAATCAGATGGGAAGAGAGAAGAGGCAAGGTAATTATTTTGTTTGAGATGGAAAACTTACTAGTTTGGTGAAGGGGAGAAGTTTGGAAATGTGTAACAGGCTTTCCCAAATCAAAAGCAAAAGGAAAAGAAGATTTCTTTTGGTAATACCAGCATCTGTGCACTCACCTGTGCTAGGTATGACATCTAGCCCATAGCAAACCAGCAAACCAACTTACATGGTTATTTTGCATGTAGTTTTGCAAAGTAACTTTGTAGAGGGAGCACTTCCATCTTGCCCTGGGATGTGTGTTAGAACCTTTCCTAGCTAAGCCTTCAAGTCAATACTTAACTAATGATCCTTAAGCTCAACATTGGCATTCATAGCAGGGAAAGTATCTGATAGCTTACTGCCTTTGTGGAGTTCTTAAAAGAAAAGGAAAAAAAAAAAAAGGCAAACATGCTTGAATGTTTCTGTGTGTTGCAGGAGGCAGCCTGTTACTGGTGTGGTCATTCACTGGTGGACTGGATTTGACTGGGATCAAGTTATTTTAATTTGCAAGAGCCCATATGGTGCTGTGTTCTAGATCTGACCGAAAGGTGTTAGCAATGCACCAGTATTTTAGCTATTGCTGAGCAGCACTTGCACAATATCAAGGCTTTCTCTTGTTTCTCACTCTGGCCCCTGTGATTAGGCTGGGGATGTACAAGAGGTCTGCGAGGGAACACATCCAGACCAAATTAATATTCCAAACTGTAACGTCACAGTTAGTGATAAAACAAGAGGAATTTTTCCAGTCTAGTGGTTGCTGACAGCAGTCCTGAGAGTGAGGGACTGGAAGAATCTCCTGGATCCTTGACTCTTTGTTCCTGCAGTTGGAGATGGTGATGAACATTGAAGTCTGCAGTAAACTATCCTCTTAAACCTGACTTAGTTCAGAGGAGTAAAGTGTGGATTTCAATTGGCCTTGTATACTCCAATAGCTTGCACCTAATATCCTCATGTTCCCATGCAAAAACTTTGTGAAGCAGAAAATATTGATAAGGACTTTACTGGTCCTAAACACTTTACCCCTGTTGACTGCATTGCTGTGCATTTCTAAGACTTTCAGTTCCCTTTATGAGAATATGGTTTTATTTTGGGTCCTGCACTATTGTGGCTGGATTTCTGTCCACTCAGGCACTTGATAATAGAGGTTATTGTTATTAACCAGTAGACTGGTGAGACAGTTTGAGGTTTTACCCGTAAAAAGGGCAGGTGGCTTCAGTGGGACAGGAGATAAATTTCACTGTGAAATCACACTTCAAGGAGGAAACTGCTTGCATTTGGGGTACTGCATAATTTCTAAGATCTTTAAAACTGATATGGGTTTGGAAGCTTCAAGAAAACCACAGGCCTTTCTCTGTGTTCTGAGTTCAGCTTATTTATGTAGATCGCTACCTGCAACCTTTATCGGCTGACAATTGTGACTTGCATCATTTTCAGGAAGGGAAAAAATGACTTGAAGAGGGTAAACCTTCAAATGTTGTCTTAGTCCTGAAATTTCCAAATGGCTCTTGAATCCCTGAGGTTTCAGTCTTGTGAGTACCCTTGTGAAAAATCAAGAACCTCATTGTTCTCATGTGCATAAAATAAAAAATATTACTTTAATGCTAATAATGTAGGGGCGCCCTTAGTTCTGTGGTAGGTAAAGCATATAGTAGCTGGAAGGCACTCCTTGTCAAAGTTCACACACTTGCACTCGCAGGGGAGATTAAGCTTTGCAGTTAGAAGCATCCTCTGTGACAAGAAGGATAACATCCTAAGTATGGTTTTTATTATTTTTTTTTATAGGGAAAAAATAGTAAGATGGGAAGATACTGAAATGAACAAAAATACTGAGGTCAGGGTAGAGTGTGGATGAGAATAATAAGCAATTATAACTAGTTTTTCAGCGTATCATAAAAGAAACAATAAAAAGATGTGAGAACCCTGCTGTTTCAAGAAGGTAACCACAGATGTTTGGTAGAAGAAGTAAGGGAAATTTGTGATAGAGGGATTATTTGCTTGTTTTCTCCCTTTCCCTCTCTTGAGTATGTCCTGAAGTGGTCATTTTCTCCCTACATCTTTTGTAGTAAAACCCAGTGCTGAAGATTTATTTTAATCTTGTAAATCAAGGTTTAAAGTCAGTCTAAAGCTCTCACTGCTCAAGTAGAGTCTATCATACTCAACAATCTTGCTGTACATAAGGTCATTAATATTCACTGATGTAGATTTTAATTTAGTTGGACATATCTGGACTAGGGGAAGGATTATTATTATTTTGAAGTCAAATTACAAGATAGTATAACTTTCACTGTTGGGATGTTTTTATAGAGTTTGGTACTCTTTCAACTTCTACTTTCCACTTCCTCTTATTTCCAAGAATAAAGTTTTTTTTTTTTATTTTTATTTTATTCAGATTCAGTTTATGTTTGGAATGAAACAGTTGAAATTTGGAGATAAGGGTTGGCAGGAGATCTTTGGTTTTGATTTGTAGGGTGTTTGTTTACAGAGGTGTATCCTCTTGAAAGATAGCAACATTTAACTGTTACCTAGCTTTAATCTACAGATTATTTGCTAAGTGATTTGGGAGCTTTATTTTTTTTTTAATGAACTTAGAGTTAAATGGCTTCTGATTTGCTCGTAGCAGATACATATACAACTTAGAAATTACTTTTTTCTGAAGTGTGCTTTAAAATGATCAGTTGGGGTTTTGTATTGTAATTAGGATTGGTTATAGTGGCTGAAGGAGTAATAAGTACCGACATTAATTTTGTTAGGGTGTTTCAGACTGATTTTTTACATGAGGATAAAACTGGGAATAGAAAAATAGCTAATGTTTGTTTTAAAAGAAAATAAAAATTAAAGCCCTGGATATTAAAAAAAGGGTACGGGTAGAAAGGAAATAACTTACAAACTTAATCAAAATTGTTTCAGTACCTCTGTACTTGTGAATGCTGTTTTGTATTATGTATTGATTTTACTCAGTGTCACCAGCTTGTGTAACCTTGGAGGAGATGATGAAAGCAGGAGGCTGCCAACAGACCAGCTTTTTGCCATGTCCTTTGCCAATGCGGAAATGAAAGGCTCCAGAATGTGAATTTTTCAGCTCTAGGTGCTGTATGTGGGCTGAGCTCCTTCCTGCAAGCTGTGGTCTGAACTCTGCAGGCTTGTAGCCTGTGTCACTCCTTGTTTCCATTGCTGACTTAAAGGAAAAAAAAAAAAACAAACTGCAAGGGAGGAGTTTGGGGAGAAGTCAGCTGACAGAGCTGCCTGTAGGTGTTTGGTATCTTTGTCTCCAGAAATGGTGCCAATGAGAACAGTGTCACCTTCAGCTGCATGCTACCCCTCGCAACTCTTCCAGCAAGAGCACTCGCCAGATCACTGAAAAAAGCCTAGAAATCGTAAGCTGTTCATATTGGCTTAGTTGCAAAGATTATGGAAAGGGACCTCATTATTGCAAACTGTTATTTTTAAATCCTACTGAGCTCTGCATATATTAAGACCTCATCCCTCCTGGACAAATTGTGCTGTGATCAAGTTTAAATCATTCCTTTGCTGCTAATCCCTAGGGAGTGCCAGGGCAGCCCTTATAAATTAAGAAACTGCTTTTCTAGCCTTTTTGAGAGGCTGATACCATTGTTAGTAAGCTACTGGGAGAAATAAATTCTGGTATGACAGTAAGAGTGTGCAAAGTTAATTTGGATACAGATTTCATTTTTCCCATATCTTACTCTGAGCTCTCCTGAGCTATGTTATTAGTCCTGTTATCAGCCACAAAGGGGAGTTTCCAAAGTTTTGCTGTGGAGTAGAGAAGTAGTTGTTTTTGCATAGCTGATGGGAACTAAGGTGGAGGCTCAGCTTTAAGTTAAATAATTATTTCAAATATCAGTATTTATTTTAAGTTCCTGTTTGCCTTACTCCCCCTTTACATCTTCGAATGCTGATCCTGGAGCGTTGTTACAGCAGTTTAGTAGGAAGAAGCAGTTTCTAAACACAATTTTGAAAACTCTTCTAAATATCTGTAGCGCAATTTTCTGTTGTGTTTTTTGAAGGCTGAAACATATTTCTATCAACCGGTGAATTAGTCAACTTTTTCCTTATGTGAAAAATAGGTTTCCAATGCTCTTACCTACAGTATCTGGCTTCCCAACCTTGCCTCTTTGTAAGAGATCAAAAAAGTTTAAATAACCTTTGCTTGAAGTTTTAAATATGCGTGAGTGACGTTATGTCAGCTGCGTTTTTTTCAGGTCTTTATCAGCAAAATTAGTCTTTAAGAAAAATGAATGCCTGAAGGAAAATGATTGTGCAGTCATATCTTTAAGCCATTTTTTTCTTACCAAAAGAACATAATACTGGTAATAGAGTGGATTTTTTTAGTCAAAAGTACTTTGTTATAGCACTTTTTTATTGTCATTTAAGTGGAAATAGATGGAGCTGTAAAAATCCACTTCTTCCCAAGTTGCTCCAAGGTATTATCTCCACCACATTGTGCACCTTATGTGTATCTTCCCATCACTAGTTCAGGTTTCCTTCACAACTGGTCAGTCATGTGTGATAACCTTAGGCTTGTTAAGCAATTACCCAGTGGCCCAGCAAAGATCTGTTTTCTGATGGAGCCAGTCTGTAAATGAAACTCAGACATGGGATTGATAAGTTTGGAGATGCTGGAGGAGAGATTTGCTGAGCTGGTGTCACTTGTTTGAATGATTGTGCATGGAGATGAGAGTTTTACCTTTCCTTTCTGCTATGAGTGCATGCATGGGTAGGTCTTGATGACCGATCAAACTGGGAACCTTTGGACTTCTGCCAGTGTGACTACTTCAAGGGTGTTTGAGTTTTCCAGCCTCGAATGTACCTGGATTTCTGTGCTGTGAACCAAGACCCACCAACACTGAGAGACAGTTGCCACAGTTACTCCTCAGTCTGTATCAGTATGCCACTAAACCATTTTGGGGGAGAAAAAAAAAAAGGCTTCCTGTGTAGCGTGGTGTTTTCTGTTTGCAACAAGAGGGAGCAAAATTTAGACTTACTTCCATTTCCTTCTCATTCTACTTTAGAGATAGAGTTTTTACCTTCTTTGCTTCCTGAGCAGGCTGAGGGAGTGTGCCTTAGATCAAATAAGGATTTGAGGCACCTCTTAATCTTATTTATTCCCTGTTATCTTCTGCACACCAAGGCTGAAAGTAAGAGGAACTCATAGGGCTGGCTCCCATGTGTCTGCCCAGTGCTTATGCCAGAGTCATGGCCTCCAGAAATGTGACTGGGATATACATTAGTTTTAAACATTTGCATTGTTGATACAGGTTTAGCAGTGAAGCCTTTTTCCTAGGTGACTTTTTTAATAATATATTTTGATTATTTCATTGATTTGGGAGATGTGTTCATTGATTTTTTTTTTTTTTTTTTTTTTTTTTTATTTTTTTGATNTTTTATTTTTTTGATGTTCTGATCAGACCACATCTTAATGTGATATTTGTCTTCTGTGTCTAGGTAATTGAAGATATTGAGTACCTGAAGTTTGACAAGGGGCCGTGGCTGGAGCAGGATGATGTTTCTTTCCATCATTTGAGACTTTAGTAAGTATCACATCTTCTCCTTACTGAACGTTACTTAGCATCACATCTCAGATGGTTAAAACCTTGACTTTTTAAAGATATGTTTATGTTTGTACTCTGACTTGGTTGGGTTGATTTTTTTTTTTTTTCTTTTGTCAGCAGTAGTAGCAGACTTTGGTAATATTGATGCTTGGCACTAATACAGTGTGGTGTTTTGCTGCTGCAAATAAAGATTAGACAAGAGACTCCAGATAAATAGATACCATTCTGTTAATATAGCTCAAGAATTCTCCAGGTTATGGAGATGACCTGTGGCTTTTGTTTTTGGGAAAATGTTTTTGTAAGCACTTCTGTTCCTGGGTGATTACAAAAAAAAAATGCCATTTTATTTTAAAACAGAGGATTTATGGAGTTGGACCGATGGTTTCTCTACTCACTGGCAGCATGATATCCTTCAGCAAAACTTGTTGACAGAGCAACCTTATAGCGAGTTTTACATATGGTGCTGAATGGCTGAGTGGGGTTTTTTTCTAAAATAGGACTAGTTTCATATGCTGTAGGCTTTCAAGTGTCTTTCCAGCAGTCAAGAAGCTGGCTGAACAGAGTGTAGGTGAGGAGAATGAAATGGGCAAACTTGGGTGACTGCTCAAAATGTCATTTTTTTCCTCCTTTCTCTAGACTCCCAGTAAATAATGCTAGATAGAAGTTTTAATCCTAATTCACAGAATGAAGTATTGCAGTTTTGTCAATTCATTCTCTAAAATGACAAGCAGGATTGTAAATGATAACAATCTAAGGCTGGTTTTGTTGTTTTGCTTCTAAAGATCCTTGTCTGTCTAATTGGATATGAAGAGGTCAGACTTGGTGGAAAGTGCCTTGCTGGAGTAAAATCAAATTTGGTCATAATAATTCATTGCAAGTATTCCATGATTATTTCTCCTTCAGTTCAGCTGTGGAGTGCTACTGGTGGGGCTGCATGTCTTGCCAGAATAATGCTGAAAAAAGGTAGTCTTCCAAACTCCAAAAGATACGACTCCAAACCATACTCCAGTATGTAAAGTGAGATCAGACCTCCACTTTTGAATGTGTTACAGATGAAGCATCAGGAGTGCCACTCAAGTCATGTTGATGAACAAAGTGTTCTCTGGATAACCCTATAGAAAGAATATATCTATACTCATAAAACTATTAATTGGGATAACCTTGTACTGAAGTGAGGCAAGCTTCCCATTTTGCTAGAGCAATGTCTTTAGACAGGATGTGCAGGAAGTAAGTGCAGTTTAGTGACTGCATTTAAAAAAAATTATATTCATGTCATTAATTTCAGTTTATCTCACGGGTTAATAGAAACTGGTATTTTATTTTTTTTTTAAATTGAGTACCTACCTTTGAATTTTTGTCTTGGTGACAGGCATTAGAATAGTGAGTTAAACTGGTTTGATTTGTTTTGCAGGCTTCAGGTATTCTTTGCTTAGTCTTCTGTGCTGTTACTTCAAATACCTCCTAAAACTAGAGCTAGTGGTTCTTTTCTATGGCCCTTCTATCAAGGAGTGAAGATAGATCGCAGAAGAACAATGTTGCATGGTGTTGCATGGTGTTGAAGAAACAAGTCATGATTTGGGTGTCCTCTTTAAGAAGAGGTTTGTTTATATATTAATTAAAAGATAGCATCTGGTGACTTAGACCCTGCAAAGTTCTTGTCATTGTAGATAATACAAAATTCTTTCTTCTATTGGCAGCATGTTTAAAGATCTTATAATGGAACAAACTGCTAATTTAAATGTTATTATGGTTTGAGTTTTACTGTTTCCCCTTGCCCTCAGAATAGCATTGTCAAGATAGCCTTTGAATTTGGACAGATGATAACTGTGTTTGCTTTGAGCCTTTGTTTGGTGCTGGGGTGTTAGGGCATTGATCATATGTGGATCCTGTGCCAGTTTTGTAGTCCTGCTTTGCTCAGCTTAATGAGCTGGGCGGTATGTTGGGCAGCCCAGGAAGAACATCTTTACAATTTTTTTATAAAATTGCGCAGGTTTGGACATCATCTTTTCTGATGTTAAATCCATACATACAGGACAGACATGAGTCTTCCTGCACAGCTCGCACAAACTGCACTCATGAAAACATGTCAGGTCCAGGACCAGCCAGAAAGGACCAGGCAAACACTGCAGGGAGTTTGCTGCATGTCTTCAGTGTTGGAATTGCTTCTCAGAGCATCAAATACCAAACCCAGGTGCTAGTTCATGAATGCTAAAGCTGATGGTTTTCTCACTTTTTCCAGTGCCCAAGTATAAAAAAACTTGTGGTACCCAGCCTTCTGCAAATTTGCAGGTGTCCCATGCCTTCATTAATTTTTCCTTTTGGAAAGAGTTTTTTTATTGTGTTCCTGGTGGGCTGCCTGTTCCATGTGCTGGCATGTGCTGCCCTCTCGTGTGTGTTTCTGGAAAGCTGCAGCAGGTATTTGTATTTTTGTAATTGCTTCCTTTGACCTCCCAGCATTTTGCACAGCCCACTCATTCTGACCTGGGCTATTTCAGATGTGATGCCAAGCAGCGCACTGCAGCAGGGTGTTGTGATCATAACCCCAGTCCAGTGCTGACATGGCTGTTGGCAGTTTTTTACCTCTTTCCTCTTCAGCTTCTACCAGCATGCTTAGGAGAAGGCAGTTGATGGGTAGGAGTAAGGATAACTGTTTCATTCCATGAATATGAAGTCTAATGCAAAGAAATACTGTACTTTGATTAGCTTGCTTATTTACATTGCTAAACCAGTGAGCCTCACCCATATAAAATCAGTTGCATAATGATACTTTTATCTCCCTGTCTTGCCCTCAAGTATTCTCTCCCTTGCCCTAATATAGAGTATTGTGGTTGTGGGATTGAGGCATGTCTTGGTAAAAGGTTAAAAACATGTATTTGTGTATATATAAGCTGTAGGAATCTCCGAGAGGATGCTCTCAAAGCATTATGTCCAAGAGAAACCAGCCTGCTGGCTTTTTGAAATGTCTCAAGGAGGTCCTCTGTTACCACTATCTCAAGCATGTTTTTATCAGTGCCTTTCCCAGTGAGTTTGTGTGACTGTCTGCATGTATTGCAAACTAACACTTTGGAAAGAAGAGCTGTAGGTTCTGTAACATTGCCTGTGTTACTTTACCAGCTGGAGAGGCATTTGACTTGTTTCATCAGACAAGTCAGTGGTTAAATCTGTTACATTCCTGCAGCTCCTTCAGAATGTACTGTAGCAGAACATATTTTGTGTGAACAAATCTTTGGTTTTTCAGCTATTACCAATTCAATTTTAAAAAAGATAGGTGTTGGTATTTGTTTTGTCTTGCTGAAAAGGGGATTGCATTCTATTTAGGAAACAATCTAGTCATGAAAGGATTTGCCATGCTTATCTGTTGAATTTTGTTCATTAATTACTTAGTGTGCCTCAAACCCTGTGTAGTAAATCCTCTAGTATTGTATTTGGCAGGACATGAGACATATTTTGAGGGTGGTTACTTGTATGTGCAGTAACTGGTAATTGTGAAGTTCTCGTAACATTTGTGTAGCTTCTTGGAGCTATTGCAAACCCCAGAGCTTGGCTCCTATTTTCCTTCTGATCATTTTGCTCTGATTTAATTAAGTGTTGCAAGGAGGAAGCATGAGAGTGAGTGAGAGTGACCCTTCATCTCTGCTTTAGAGTGTAATCAGGCATGCTCAGCAAAGGGAAGTGTCCATGTTTGAATGTCTGTCTTGTCTGATTTAAAATAGCAGGACAAGACATGTTTTGTACTTGGCTTTGAAACTTTTTGTTGTGGAGACTCCAGTATCTCATAAACCATTAATTGCAAAGCTTCTGGCAGTAACTGCTTCCTTTAGCACCCTACTTCTTTCTTGCTTCAATTGAAACAGTTCTTTGTAATTTTCTCTTTGCCGTGGCTTCTTATAAATTTGAAGAGCTGTTGTTGCACCTTCTCTTGCAGACTTGCTTTTCTTGGAAAAGCTCTTTTTCTTTCTTAGTTTATATCCCGAGTGTGTGGTGTTCACCTTGGGCATGGCATATTTGTTTTGCCTAACTAAATGGTGGAGTCTGAGTCCCATTTGCAGAAAGAGGTCTTTATGTCATTGCACTGCATTTGCTAAATTCTGGAGAAAATGAGCCAGGAAGAAATAACAGGAGGTGGGGAAGCTGATTACAGATGGTGTTGAGGAGCCTCAGTCTAGGTAATGAGGCTGTGAATAGCAGAGAAATGCCACTCACTTGCTGGGATTGAAACCTGAAACACAGTAACCACATTGGTAAGAAACTGGTTTTAAGGTGTGCAGGAAAAATCTTCTGTTTTCCGCTGGGATCTACCTGCTATTTCTCAAAGTTAAATTTTTCACTTTTACATTAAAATAAATTATGTACTTTGTGTTGCTGGCTGCAAGCCTCTTGAACCAGTGAATAGTTTAGGAACTAAGTGTGGTTTTTCTAATAATGTGTATTGTCACTTCAATTCTTGTGACTGTGCCATCGTCAGTTGTTGAGAAATGGCACAAGCGATGCAAACTAGAGGGTTTGTTTGGTTGACTGGATTACTTTTTTTTTTTTTTTTCTTTTTTTTTTCCAGATAGTGTACTTTCTTTACCCTACCTTGCACCTCTAGCAAATATGTTCATAGGACTTTCTAATGCTCACTGTGTTAGGTAATCTTGTCACTTTGCTTTATTCAGAGGTGGGGGGAAAAAAGCTAGGGTCCTGGGAACAGAAGTTCTAGAAAGTATATCCAGCTGATGGAAGAGTTGCTCTAACTTCAGGGTAGCTTGTAATACCTGTGTTGTCAGCTTTCTGCAGGCTACCTGTAAAGCTTGTGTGTCCTTGTTGCAAGCTCTCTGTAAGTGAAACAGGATTCCCTCCTCTGGACAGAGATAGGAATGTGTCAGTCTAACTCCTTAGAACCTGCTTGTGCATGATGTGCTGGACATAATACATGAAGTAGGATTATGGATGGTTGTAACAATAGTGAACAATAATCTGATGTCCCTGCTATCTTAGGGCCGTGCAGTCACTTACGTGCTCAGTTAAGTTTGAAATGTCACATAATCTTACAGGTAGATAAAGCATGCTCTGGGAAAGTTGTGCTACTGCATGATGAGAGCTGTTTTAAGAAAATATGGTTAGGTGCCATAAAATAATCAGTAGTGATAATTTTGTGCTGGAGGAGAGAGAAAACTACAGGAACATCAAAGGTACCTTTAAATACTGCCTACTGAGAAGTGAATTAGTTCTGACGAGTGTGGGTTTGTGGTTAAAGATGTGGCAAGTGTCTCTGCGTAGTGCTATTAGTATTCAAAGTTATTTCTTAAGGTACAGAGAAGACCTGAAGGTGACAAAGACATCTTCGGTTGCATTACGTTTGCTTTATTTTTTGTTGTGCAGTGGTTGTGAGACCACAGGAGTTTTAAGAGCAGCAGATTTTCCATCTTGGCTACTAACTAAAATGAATTGTGCCTGGGAATTGTCTTCTACAATTGCCATTTGGCTGAAATTCATGGAGAAGTAGACTAACTATAGACTAGTTGCCCCAACTCAACTTTTCCTAGATGATTGGATGTCCTTACTAATTCATCTATAGTAGGAAATTTAACAGTTAGGATACATTAGGATACTAATTTACTTGATGGAACTGTTCAGTACTGTGAGGAAAGGTCCCAAAATTTGTTATTTAGGGGAGAAAAAATTGCTTAAAGATTATTAACTTTGCTTTACTGAGGGTATACATTTTATATGTATTTAAATATTGGTAAAGAAATGCAATTCATTAAAAGCAAAACAATTTGCAGTTTCAAGTGTTGAATTTAAAATCTGGTCATCGACACCTGCAAATGGATGTATTTTTCTCCAAATACATATAGGTGGCACTGTTGGTCTATGTATAATAACAGTATGCAGGAGGTGGCTTTCTAGCAGTTTCTCAGACATTTTAAGTTTTGGGTAACTGAAAGTGATGCAGCATGGCTTTTTGCTGATCCTGATACCTGCTCATTCAGGTTCTGCAGCAAGTGCTACCTGTTTACTCCTGGGCAGGACACTAGAAGCAGTGTCTGCTTCCAGATCCTGTGACTAGCTCTGTGTTGATCCATTAGGATCGGAATTTGGGGAAGAGCACTGCCTTACTTTCATAGAATCATAGAATGGTTAGAGTTGGAAGGGACCTTAAAGATCATCGAGGTACAACCCCCCTGCCATGGGCAGGGACACCTCCCACTAGGCCAGGTTGCTCAAAGCCCCATCCAGCCTGGCCTTGAACACCTCCAGGGATGGGGCAGCCACATCTTCTCTGGGCATCCTGTTCCAGTGCCTCACCACCCTCACAGCAAAGAA